>JABXES010003458.1:0-20096 GCA_013375695.1 Dictyostelium brefeldianum
TTTTATTATTTTTAAATATATAATTTAATTATCTTTTATTATTACTTTAATATTATAATTATAGAATTTATTCTAAGTAATTTCACCAACCTCTTACATCATCACTCTACGAGCTCATTTCAATATGAATTTAAGGAGTATAAAAAAGTGTAAAAAAAAAAAAATTTAAATCTTTATTAGATCCACGAATCTAAAAAATAAAATAATATTTAAAAAGCGAAATATCAGTGTGATTGATACATAAATTGTGTATGATTAATATGAAAACATTCCTAATACTATTTTACATTTTCTATATAAAATATATTTTTTCACTAGATATAGTTATCATGCATCGGTGGCTATTAATGTATGCCATTATATGAGCTCAGCTGGTTTTAATAGCAGCCGAATGTAATTAACAAACTTCAAATAATTAATTAATTTTTATTTTTGACAATAAAACAAATAATTTTACTATTATAAAGTTTTTTGCATTTCTCGATATTTAAACATGTCTTAGCTATCAATATGTGCAAATATATAATTGTAGGGTTTACTAATTATGAATCAATGATAAAAAAATAAAAAAATACAATTCTTTTAAATAAATAATTAAAACTTATATATGAATGATGGTATACTTTTTTAATTGTACATGTTGTAAAACATGACAATAAAAAATAAAACATCCAAAATTAATTAATAAATTACATTATAAATTTGTACATTGATTAGCTAATATTATTTATATTTTGTATAAAACAATATTTATAAAAATCACCCATCATCATTACTATAAATACTATGAGTTCACTTTTAAATAAATCTTAATATACTAATTTTTATAATAATTAATTGGTTAACCACACACATTAACGTGTATTTTAATTAGTGTATCAATTTGTTTGTTTTTTAATGAGTGTGTTAATGGAGTGACTTTGTGTGGTATGAATATGTTATGATATCATGTCATGTATTTTGTGTGTGTTGGTTTTAGTGTGTGTGTGTGTGTTTAAAAATAACATTTTATCCATTTAACAGCTAAATTTTTAGTAGGCAATGCACATATACATTTATAGTTGGTATTTTATTTTTATTTTTATTTTTTTTTTAAACATATAAATTTGGTAATAAAAAATACCCCAACAATAATATTATGTTAAAAAAAAAAAGATCAATGAAAAAATATTTGAAAAACCAATACAAAAAAATATATATTTTTAATTATTAATTTTTTTTTCAGATCTGATAATATAATTAATATAATTATTATTTCTTTTCAAATTACTATACAAGTGTATTACACCCCAATGTAATTGATTTTACATATTATATAACATACTTTAATGATCTTGTAACAATAAAAACAAAAATTATTAAATAGAATATAAAAAAAAAAGTATTTAAAAACAAATAATTTTAATTAAATCAAACTAAAAATAACAACTACCACAACAACTATTTAAAACACTATGACTTTATTTGGTATGTATTTATTATTGTATTTTAATAAATAATTATAAAGTATATCAAAAATTAACCCTGGCATAATTATTTTTATTAAAAGAATCAATTTCATTAATCAAAAACAATAAAATAAATTTTAATAACAATCCAATAAATAATAATGATAATAATGAATTAAATGTTATTTTTTACCAAAATTCAAAATCAAGATGGAATCCAACTATTTACTATTCTAAATCTTTAATTAGATATGCATATATTTAATAAAGTAATAAAAAAAAAAAAATGTATATGTATTTCAATATTATTAAATAATATTATTTAATTTATTATTTATTATTATTTATAACAAATATTTTGTTATATCAGGTTTCCACGGTGGACAGTACCATTGGAATTTAATAAATAAAAAAATTTGATACTTTTGTCATTTCTTTTTGATAATCTTGATATGTGAGACTTCCTTCTTTGACTATATCATCAATATCTCTTTGAGAAATATATTCTCTATCATATATGATGATAATTGATTGTTTAAAGCATACAAGTTGATTATATATTAATATTATTTGTTATTTGGTGAAAACATATAATAGTGTGACCCTCTTGGAAAAAATCCTTATAGACTACTTATATTCCCATATAAATTGTTATAATAACTTTATTGCATTACAATATAAATCATATTATTTATATGTAAAATTCATAAAAAAATTAAAAAAAAATAATATATTTTTTATTTTTTTTGCCTTAAAATAACCGTTTCATTAGGTCGTCTATTTTGAAGTGATTTTTTAGACATTCATGGATAACCACAACTTAGACGTCTTATATTAATTTAAAGGGAATAAATCTTTAGAATTAAACAAAAATTAATTATTTGATTTTTTTTTTATCCTAGTGCAAATAATAGTAGCTATAGTAATAGTTTTACAAATTTATCTGATAGTAGTAGTGGTAATGATTTATTATAAATAATTTAAATGCAAATAGTGGTGGCAATTCATTAAATGATACAACTTTATCTGGTAATGTTGGTAGCCATATTCATAATAATAATGCAATTTCCTATTCAACATCAACCAAATATAAATAATGGAAAGGATTGGCATATATCTTCCAATCACCATATGGAAAAAATAATTCTCTAAATGGTGATTGGAATAGCATCGAAGAAGTTGCACCACCCTCCAAATTTAATCCTAAAATTCAAATTAAACCAAAGGTATCTGTTTGTTGTACTGAACAAACTCCATTTAAACCTGGTATTACAATTGAACCACGTGATTTGGGATATTTAACGTTAACGATGGATATGTTGGTATTCATTTGGCACTTGACTATCGAACAAATAGATCAACATATCAAATTAAATACCCAAAGTATGTAACCAAACACATATATGCGTTTATATAGATAATTAATTAGTATTGTACTAACATTATTATTTTCTAGAGAATTTACAGAAAATAAAGAAGATGTAGTAGAAATTGAAGAAAAGTATTTGTTTAGATTGGATTATCATTTTATTAGTACAAATTATAACAACAAAGAAAGAAAATGAATTGTTTACAATACAAAGGAATTTTGAAAAAAGGTGACTTTGTAGGTTTACATAAATGAAGTATTGATATCACCAAAAGCAGCAACAACAGGTAAAAAAAAAACAAAAAAAAACAAATTACCAAAATACCTTCATCCTGGCACCATTACAGAGGTTGGTAAAATTAAAGGAACTGGTGGCATTACTCCATTAATATCAGCTTCAAATGTTATTATAATTTGTGGAACACCTCTTGGAGCAAGTGAAATATTAAGTGTACCAATTAGTTCATTATCTTTAGTCAATATATGTTCACCTCGATAAATTTTAAATGAAACAGTATCTTGATTATCTTGAAATGTAGTGAAAGTTTGTGATTTCTTTGTTGGATAGTATGTACCTCTTGGAATTATTGGTGTCATTATTCTGCCAATTGTTTCAACTCCTAATGTATGTTGAGCACTATCTAACGAACCACCACATTGAGGAAGAGTTTCATATGTGAAAATACTACTTTGTATAGCTACACCATTTGCAACGAGTTCATTAGGATGAATGCCATAAATTAATTCTTTTCCATTAAAGAAATCAATTACCAATTGCTTAATCTTTGGAATTCTAGTTGATCCACCAACCAAAATAATTTCATGAATTGTGATTTTGTCAAATTAGCATTTTCCAATGCAACTGCTAAATGATCAATTGTTTTTTTAAAAATCTATATTTAATTCTTCAAATTTATCTCTTGTAATTGATTCAATGAAATCTTTACCATCATAAGAATCTTCAATTTCAGTTGATAAATCATGTTTTAACTTTTCAATTGCATTTTTTAATTTTTGTAATGATTTTAAACTTTTTGATGCATCTTTACCAGTATTATCGAGAAATAATGAAAAGAAATGTTCCACTAAATGTTGATCAAAATCATTACCACCTAAGTACTTTAATTTCTGATCCATAAAATTGATTATTTAAACCAATTACTAAAGTGGTATCGTCATCTATAATACTTAATACAGACTTCAAAGATTCTAGAAGCAGAATTCCTCAGCTTTTTCTTTCATTTTATCAATAATCATTGATGTAATTCTTCAGGTGAAAATGTTTTATCCGTTCCATTTACTATAACTTGAATGTATGGTTTATTATCAATTGAAATTATTTTATATGGTAATAATTTAATATCTTTTTGTAATTGTTCATCATTGAATGTTTTACCAATTAAACGTTTAACTTGAAAAATTGTATTTTCAGGATTGAGTATGCTTTTTCTTTTGCAAATTTCACCATTTTTTGAAAATGCAACGTATGAAGGAGTAACACGATTACCATATTCATTTCCTTTGCATACAGATCTGTAATTAACAAAACAATAACAACAAACAAATTTTTTCTCACAAAATAAAAAATGAAATAATAATAAATATTTAATTATAAGCACATAATAGAGACTAAATTGTTCTTTGAATTGGAAAAGTGATGGTTTTTTTAAAATTAATTGCAAATAAAATATACACATCGAAAATTCAAACAAATTCTTTTTCAAATAAAATTTTTTTTTTTTTTTAAAAATTTTAATTTTTTTTTTTATTCGTTAAAATTTGCAAATTTATTTGATCAATCAATACCAAATTTATTAAGCAGAGATTTTTTCAGAATTTTACACACTATATATTTTATGTACAAATAATTATTATTTATTTCTATAACTACACAACCCAAATTTAGATTATTGAAATTAGAAAAGTAATTATTAAACATATATAACCACATACACACAAACTTTCACACACCACTACATAAATAAATATATTATTATGTTGTTATTATAATGCCAATCATTTACCACACATATCTGAATAATTCTATAAAAATAATTGAAAATTTTAATAATAAAAACACAGACACAGAAATAATTTTTTAAAAAAAAAATAGTGATTATTTCTTTTTATATTTTTTTCATGATATATTTACTTTTATATTTATAATAATTCAAAGTAAATTTATATATATACTTTGATTTATCTTTTTATTTTTTTCATTTAAAATTATTTTATAAAAAAAACCTTTTTTTTCAAATTTTTTTTTACCTTGCAATTATTTTCATTTTTCTAACAACCCTGTAATAAAATATAACACAGATACATAATAAACATATACACATAAACAATTGTAAAATTAAAACACACACACACTGTACAAATACACACAACACATACAAATATATTTCATTAAAGAAGAAGAATGAATAGAATTTTTGGTAGAAAGAAAAAAGATAAAGATTCAGTTGGCGGAGAATCATCAGAAAATGAATTTTTATCGTCATTACCAGCAAAAGCAAATAAACGTTATTCAATGGCATATTCAAGTTTTCAACCAGATGGATCACCAAGTAGTAGTAGTGGTAATAGTAGTTCAAGAACAATCGATAAATATGATGATGTATGTATAGTGAATAAATTTATCATATCTTATCTTGTAAAGACATGTCATATTGATATCTTAATTTACTTTACTTGATATACAGAAAGGTAAAGCAGTTGATACACCAGAATTTTTTGTAAATACAATTAATGTATTACCAAATATAGAGATATTAGCACAATTATGTTCATCATTACAAAGTAAACCATCATCTTGGTCAAAATCATTAGTTGATTGTAATGGTATAGATGCATTATTGAATGTATTGGCATTTATTGAAAAGGGTGGTCAAAAAGATAGTGATATAATATTACAATCGTTGACAGTTACATGTTTGCTATCATTGTTAAATTCAAAATATGGTATAGAGAAAGCAATTGCAACACCACAATCAATGATAAAATTAATTACATCAATGGATACACCGAAAGCAGATACACGTTCATCTGTATTTGAAATATTGGTTGCAATTTGTATGATTTCAGAAAAAGGGTATCAATTGATATTGGAAGCAATGACACATTTCAAACATGTTAGAAAAGAGAAATTCCGTTTCACATATTTGGTAGAATCAATGAAACAAGTAATGAATTCCAGTGATAAAGAATATTTGACAACTTGTTTAACATTGATAAATGCAATTGTAAATTCATCTGAAGAAATTGATGAACGTGTTCAATTACGTAATGAATTTACACGTTTAGGATTGGATCAAGTAATTAAAGTAAATAAAAAAATTCCCTATGAAGATGCCCCAGATTTACTCACTCAAATCGATGTTTACGAAGATGAATTACGTGCAGATCAAGATGAACTACAGGAACGTTTTGCAGATTTAGATATTGATTTTGAAAATGCAACAGATGTATTCAATTGTATTCATTCACAATCAAAAGATAAATTACATCATCCATTTTTATCGATTTTGCAATCACTCCTCTCAATTAGCTCAGATAGTGATGTTGGTATGTTATCTTGGTTCCTCGTTGAAAAGTTGGTTACTCAAATTTCAATTAACAAACCAATGATTGGTGATGAAGATGGTAAAGTAAGTCTTGAAGAATTACTCTCTACAACTGCCCCATCAGTAGCACTTCAATCGGAATTTCAAAAAAATATTGAAGAATTGACAAAAGTTAAAGATCAATTGAAAAAAGCAAATTTCGATTTAAATATTGCAAATCAAGAGTTATCATCACGTAGTCAAGAATCATCAGTACTAAAAAGTAATATGTTTAATACTGTTAAACAAAAAGATCAAGAAATTATAAAATTACGTGGTCAAATGAAAAGAATTGATTCAAACTTTTTTCAACCTCCATCATCAGATGGTGAAGATAACAACGCCACTCATACACCAAATTCAACTACACCACCATTAAATTCCGTTGAATCATCACCACATTCTTCAAAACATCAACACGCAGCTTCAAAACCACCATTAATTCCAAAATCAAATTCAAATCCATCAAATCCAGCTAGATCAATTTTAAAAAAAGAGAAATCAAATTTATCAAATTCAACTTCATCTGATGCATTACCATCAACCATTGTAAATTTATCATCATCTCAAGAAAAAGAACAACAACAACAACCACCAAATCCAATTCCCGTTTCAACTCCACCACCATCAGTACCAATTATACAACAACAAAATAATGAACCAACTTCAGTTTCAGCACCAGCACCTCCACCTCCACCAATGATGGGAGGAGGTCCACCACGACCACCTCCACCACCGATGATGGGAGGAGGTCCACCACCACCTCCACCACCACCAATGATGGGTAAAGGAGGAGGTCCACCACCACCACCTCCAGGACCAGGTGGATTAGGATTATTCAATTCAAATAAACCACCATCAAATGCACCTAAATTTACAATTTCAAAACCATCATTAAAAGTTAAACAATTCCAATGGACTAAAATTCCAAATAAAAAACTTGGTGAAACTATATTTACAAATTTGGGTACAATTAAAACAGATTGGTTAAATGTAAATGAAATTGAAAATTTATTTTTTGCAGCAGATTCATCGTCAGCAAGTGGTCAAAAGAAATTAGAAGCATCAGATAAGAAATCAACATCATCAACTAAACCAGGTACAGTAACTGTAATTGATCCAAAGAAATCACAAAATTTAGCAATTTATCTATCGAAATTCAAATGTCCAATGGAAGAAATTAAAACTGCAATATACACATTGGATCAAGATATTTTCTCATTGGAATCATTGAAATCATTGGAACAATATTTACCAACTGAAGAAGATATGGAAGCAATTAAAGACTACTTGAAAAAAGATGGTGAATTGAAAATGTTGACAAAAGCTGAACATTTCCTATTGGAAATGGATTCAATTACAAATTTAGCAGAACGTGTTAGATCATTTTATTTGAAAATCAATTTCCCAGATAAATTGAAAGAGATTAAACCAGATTTAGAGCTGTTTACAAAAACAGTTGCAGACATTAAATCAAGTGCAAACTTTTTAAAAATGATTGAAATTGTATTGATCATTGGTAATTTCTTAAATGGTGGTACTGCACGTGGTGATTGTTTTGGTTTCAAATTAGATGCTCTCTTGAAATTAACAGATACAAAAACTTCAAATAATAAATCCAATTTACTAGTTTACATTATCAGTGAATTGGAGCAAAAGTTTCCATCAACATTGAAATTTATGGATGATTTATCTGGTGTTCAAGAATGTGTTAAAATATCAATGAACTTGATCTCAGCAGATTTAAATTGTTTGAAAAAAGATTTGGAAACTGTAAAGAGTGGATTAGAGAAAATGAAGAGAACAAAAGAAGAATCATACTTTTTCTCATCAATGGATGATTTCATTAAAGATGCAAATATTGAAATTAAAATTGCATTTGATCAATACCAAACTGCAGAAAAGAATTTCCAAGCATTGGCTGTATTATTTGGTGAAGAATCAAAATTACCATCTGAAGAATTCTTTTCATTGTTGAATAAATTCATTGTGATGTTTGATAAATGTTATAAAGATTTCCAAAGAGATAAAGAAGCTGCTGAACGTGCATTAAAAAGAGACGAAGCAAAAGCAAAAAAACAACAAGCATTAAAAAGAATGAATGGTAAATTAAATGCTGGTAACAAAGGTAAAGATTCAAATGGTAGTTTAAATAGTAATCCATTAAATTCAAGTACTTCTTCAATGGGTGAAAGTGGTGGTATGGTTGATGATATTATGCAATCTGTTAGAGATGGTGATGCTTTTAAACAAAGAAGATTAAAAAAAGAAACTACCACCACAACCACTGTTGAATCTATCGCAAATACAAGTAGTAGTGTAATTACTACACCATCTGGTATTGATATTGAAATTACTCCTTCTAAAAATAATAGAAGAGAAAAGAAAACAACTCCAACAACATCATCCTCATCAAAAGGTAAAGATAAAGATACTGTTGTTACAACACCTGTAGAAGATCCAACTATAAAGAAAGATTATAATGCTGCTGCAAAAGCACTAACTATCGTTTCAAGAAATCGTCAAAATTTATCAACTAGAATTGATCAATTCAATTTTGATGCTTAACAAATAATAATTTTAAAAAAAAAAACTATTTAAAAATAAACAAGAAACACAAATATATTTATTAAATAATTAATTTAATTTCATTTTAATAATGAGACAAAAAAGAGATGATAAAGGATGCTATAGAAAAAATATATTTGTTGTGTTTTTATTTGAAAAAGATTATAATTAGATTTGTTTTACTAATGATTTGTAGATATGAATTTGTGTATTGAACATATGGAATCATATCAACCTCACTATTGTGCATGCAAATTACTTTGGTTAGTTTTTTGATATGTTCAGGAATGTGATAGTTTTTATGATATTTAAAATTACTTTCATCAACCCAATCGTTCTACCATGTGATGCAGTTGTTCCAATATGGATATATGGGACCGTCACACTTTTGGGTTGCACTCCAATCAATATATTCTCTGGTATCAGATGTTTCTTTAGAATTTCCCTTTGAAGCACCAACTTGAGCTCTAAGACCATTAATATCAACCATGAAACCAATATTATAATCTTTATTTGTATTTACTGTATTTTTATTCTTTTATTAATAAGAATTCTCACAATTGCAGCATATCCATTTGACTACGAATACATTAAAAAAGGATACACTATTACCATCTTCAACAATTTATTCAATAATTAATAATATAAAATACTTTATATTAATACCTTTTTTTTTATAAATATTTATAATATAGATAGTCATTCATCATTTACTCAAACAAATTTTGTTATTGAATGAACAAATCATAATAATTATTTAAAAGGTTTCTTTGGCAAGAGGTGAATCAATTGAACAAAATCGTAAAGTAAAAAAGAAAATTGTTTTACCAATTTTGGGGTATTACTCTAATAGTACTTGTAACTATTGTTTAGTAATAAAAAGAAAAAATATTAAAGTATCACAAGAAGATTTTATCAAACAAAAAGATAATGAATCTGAAATTTCAAACAACAATAACAAAACAATCAATACAAATAATAATATTAAAAATTGTTTAATTTAATTTATCAAGTAAATAACATATGAATGAAATAATAGGATATTAAAATAATTAACAACTTGTCTCCCTGTCTCATTTGAAGGACCTGATTTATTTAAAAAATGGCGCCTTTTTTTTCTTGTAAATTTTGTTTTTTGAAGAAATATAAGTGTTTTTTTTGTTTCAAATTTAATGCCAAATTGTTTTATGGTTGATAATTTTATTTTTAATTTTGTTTATGAATATTTTGTATAGATATCTCAATTTCCTATCATTTCTTACAATTTTCATCAAAAACCATAGTTATTAAGATAGTTCAATTCAGTTTAAATTAATATGCTTGTAGTTTAAAAATAAATTCCCACCCAAATTTTTTTTTTTTTTTTTCAAAATTAATTTGCTTATTCTCATTTTTATACTTATATAATCCAACGCTGTACAAATACATATACATATATAAATAATAGTTTAAATAATAAATTCACATAATGATGACTACAAATGAAAATGAAATACAAGAGAAACAAGTAGAACAACATGTTGGAAATAATAATGGCGCCATTTATAATAATAATATATTTAATTTATCAAACAGTATCATTAGCGAAATAATATCAGAATATGAAAACATTAAAAAATCAAATTGTATGTAATAGTTTTGATATATTTATAATAACATATACAATATGTCATATATTAATATTTAGAAAACCATGCAGTACTTTTAATTGAATTTTTAGCAAGACAACCAGGAACAACACAATTTTTAGTAGATTATTATTATAATACTATTAGATCATTAGCAATTGATAACAGTAAAGTAATTACAACAACAACATCAACTACAACAACATCAACTAGTATTGTTGGAGGTGGTCCACCAACTGCAAATAGTAGCACAACAACAAGTCCACATAAACTAAACGACAATAACAATAATAACAACAACAACTATACGATGACATCAAGAGGTGGATCAGAATCAGATTCATCATTACTATTAACAAATTCAACATCATTGAAAAGTGAAGAAAGTGGTAGTTCTTCATTTATGGAATACGGTTCGTCAACAACATTTTCACAAAAACAACAAATTGATTATAATAAAATGTGTAATGAACTACAAGAAGTAAAAGAAAAAGCAGCTCAATTAAACAGTAATAATAATAAAGATCCACAACTACCGTTACCAACTATTCAAGAAGAATATCAACAATTTCAAAATGAATTTAATCAAGTTTTAACCTGTACAAAGCAACATCAAAAGAATTTAAATCAACTATATAGCCAATTTCATGATAAACTAGATTCAATTGAATTATTTATAACGCTAATAAAAGATCAACAAACAACCCAAAATCAATTATTTAATAAATTTCAACAAGAACAACAAAAATTAACTTCGGCAACTACAACAACAACCACATCTACAACCACCTCAACAAAAGATGAATTAAATGATAGTAATTTAGATATTAGTAATATTACAAGTGATGAAATTAATGAAAATGAAACAATTATTGATATAGTATCATTAATGAAGAAACAACAAAAACAACAACAACAGCAACAACTTAGTAATTCACAACAACAATCACAATTTCAAACTATTCAAAATGCACATCAGTTACTTCAAAAACAACAAATTGAATCAATGAATAATTTCCTAAATCAAATGAAAACAGTTGATAATGATGAATTGGGTGAAATGTTTTTAGAAAAGATAAAAAGTTTCACTTTAACAAATATTAACTTTCGAAAGATATTAGACACATTCACTACTCAATCTAAAGAACTTACAGAATCATTACAAAATTATTCAAAAATGGATAAATATCAGAAATTATTTCAAAAATTCATTCAATTTGAAGATTATGATAACAATAACAATAAAAACAATGTAAATAACACAATAACACATCACCATCAAACTACAACAACCCATACAACAACTCATACAACAACACAACATGACGACGATAATTTATATTCAATTTTAGAAATGAGAGTTCAAAAATTTTTAGATCAAGATCAAGATCAAAAACAAAAACAACAACAAGCACAATCACAACAACAAAATAATCAATTATTAATTGGTAATACCAGTAATGGTAGTCAAACAAATTTACTTGAACAAGAAAACCAAAGATTAAAAGATGAACTTGAAAAATCAAAGAAAAGAGAACAAGAAAGTAATAATATGGTTGAAGAATTAACAAGTCATTTAGATTATTTCACTAAAAATAGCACCAACAATACCAGTATTACAACAACAACAGGTTCAACAGTTTCACCAATTTCAAAAAAACATAAAGATTTAATAATGGGAGGTACTACAGATAGTGTTACTGATAATAATTCATTAGATGTTGAAGATGATAATGATCAAAGTGATATTGAAAAACAACAACAACCACCACAAGTAAAGAAAGAAGAAAAGCAACAACAACAAGAACAAGAAGAATCAATAGAAAGAATGAAAGTTGATGAAAATGAAGAAAAACAATCATCACAAAAGATAATAATTGAAAATGAAAGACAAGAATTAAAAGATCGTATTAAAAATTTAGAATTGGAAAATGCAAATTTATTATCAACCAATCATATTGATACGTTAAGAGAAGATAATAAATTATTAAATGATTCATTACAACAACAATATCAAACAAATCAACAATTAACAATTACAAATCAATCATTTAAACAAGAATTAGAATCACATAGAGATTTCATTGTAAATATTAAATCATTATTTTCAACCACAACCAACAACAATAACTACAACAACCACATGCCATTATCACAACAACAATTAACATCACAACAACAATTACAATCACAATATCCACAACCACCACAATCACAACATTCAACATCACAACCATTACCAGCTACTGATTCATTATTTACAATTCATAATAATTTAATTGGAGAAATTAAGCATTCAATTAAATCATTACAAGATGAAAAATTAAAACAACAACAGCAACAAGAACAACAAGAATTACAACAACAAGAAAAAGATGAATTAAAATCATATTTTGATAAATTCAATATACTAAGTAGATTATATCAACAAATTAAAGAGAAAGAATCTGATAATCAATTGGAAATTGAAACAATTACCAAAGAGAATCAAGTGTATCAAGAGAAATTAGAATCATATAAAGATAAATTAGAATCATATCAAACAGATTTAATTGAACGTGCAAATATAATTAATTCACAAGAAGAGAATAATAATAATTTAAAGGTTGAAGTATTTCATTTAAATGAAGATTTAGATGAAAAAGAGAAAACAAACACCATATTGAAAAATGATTTGGAAATGATGGAAAAACGTTATGATCAATTAGCTGAAGATTATGATTTATTAAATGATCATTCAAGAAAAGAACGTGAAAAATTAATTGGTCAACATGAAGACGCTAGAAAACAAATGGATCAAAAGTATAAAGATCAATTGGAACAAACTTTAAAACATCAAAATAAATTATCAACTTGTCAAGATGAAAATCAATCACTTCAACATCACATTCAACAGTTAGTATCTGAAATATCCATTGAAAAAGAAAGAGTTAGACAATTAATATTGGTTGAAGAACAAATGGTTGAATCAAAGAAACGATTAACTGCAGAACGTGATCAAAATAAAAATCTTGTAAACAAATTTGATGATATTCTCGATAAATTACAATGTGCACAAGAAAGAATTGACGAACAAAATCAAGAAATTCAATTGTTATTAAAAGAGAAAACAGATTCACAAATTCAATTAGTACCAATGAAAAATACATTGGCACTTTATGAAACGTTAACATTGGATCATTCACATTTGAAATCATTGTATAATGAAAAGGTAGAATCATTTGATCAACTCAACCAAAAATACAACGAAAAGAAACAACAATCATCTCAACTCTCAAAAACATTGACATCATTAGAATCATCACATAAAGAATTACAAGAACGTTTTGAAACTAAAGAATCTGAATACAGTTCATTATTTTATTCAAATCAACAATCAACAGAACAATATAAAAAGAAAGAGAAATCATTTGAAACAACAAAATTGGAATTCATTGAATTGGGTAGATTAAATCAAGAATTAAAACAAAGAATTGAATCATTGGAAAGTAATCAATCACAACAAACTTGTGCAAATCGTGATAGAGAAACAAATTTAAATCAAAAAGTAATGGATGCAAAAGAAACACTATTACAAACAATGAAAGATTTAAGTGATGAAAAAACAAAATCAAATTTTGCAACTGAAGAATTGGATAGAGCTCAACGTAAACTTGATTCACTTTCTAAAGATAATGAAAAATTACGTTCAACACTTGAAGTTTTAAAAGTTTATAAAGATACAACTGACAATTCTTCAACTAAAGATGCTGAAATTAGAAAAGCTAAAAAAGAAATTGAATATTATTTAGGTGTAATCGAACAAAAAGTTCAATCATTAAATGAAAAAGATGAAATTATTAAAAATTTATCAAGTAATCAACAAATTAATCAACAACTTCCTCCTCCTTCAATTTTATCAACTTTATCATCACCAAATAATAACAATAATAAAAAAAGATCAATTGATGATAATCAGCAACAACACTCATCAACTAATGATAATGTAAATAATAATAATAATAATAGTATCAATTATAGTAAGAAAGTAAAGATTGAACCAAATTCAATAAATGTAAAATTAGAACAACAAACTCCAACTGCAACTCCATCTGGTACTATAGCTCAATCACCTTTATCAACAAATGTTAATAATACTAGTAATTTTGCTGTACCATCATCAACTCATAAAGATAAACAATCAACTACACCTAAAACAAATAATACAACAACAACATCAACAATGAGTTGTAATGGTAATGGTAATGGTAATGGTAATGGTAGTGGTAATGGTAATCGTAATGGTAATGGTAATGGTAACGGTGGTAAAAGTTCAAAAGTTATAATTTGTTTAACTGGTTTTAATGATGATAAAGAAGATAAACAAAAATTAATTGATGCAATTGAATCATTGGGTGGTGAAGTTAAACATACAGATTTTGATGCATCAATTACACATGTTTTAACCAATTCATCAGCACCAACAATGAAAACAATTAGTGCAGTGTTAACACAAAAATGGTTAATTTCACCACAATGGGTCATAGATAGTAAAAAGAAAGGTTATTTCCTTCCAGAAAATGAATATGGTCAACAGTTTCATCAAAAACCATTTTTCAATAAAACATTTTGTTTGTCAGAATCATTCCTCAATTCTCAAAAAGTTAAAGAATCAAGTGTAAATACATTAATTTGTTTAATCGGTAGAGGTAAAATTGTTAAAGAAGAAGTTGGTGCTGATTATGTATTGGTTTCAAATGATTATAAAAAATTAAAATCTCAAACAAATTATCTTACTTGGAGTTCTTTTCTTGCTTTAGTACCAACTCCTACTATTTTCCCTATGAAACAACATAACAAATAAATACCTTCATTATTTAAATTAAAATTTTTGTATGTAATTATAATCTTTTTTTTGGCGTTATTTTTAATATTATTAATGTTTATTTAGTTTTATTATTTATTAGAATAATTGTTACCATCATATGCAAATCTTCTATCACCATATTCTCTATTATATCCTGCATGTCTAAAAACAATATATTGTTCGTTTGGTTGTTCAGGACCAATAGTCCATTGATTACCAATTTTAATTAAAGATGTTTCAATTCCTTTTTCTTTAATTATTTTAAATACATTTTCAGAAGTTGACTGAATAATTCTTTCATTTAATTCTTTACTTTCTTTAATTTGATTATTTGTAAGTGATAATAGTTGTTGTATTTGTTGTTCTAGTTGTATTTGTTTTTGATTTTGTTCTTTTATTTGTTTTTCTTGTTGTTGTAATTGTTGTTCTAGTTGTGTTTGCTTTTCATCCTGTTGTTTTATTTTTAATTCAAGTTTTTCAAGTTGTTCATTATTTTCATTTAATCCTGGTGACATTTTTATTTATTAGTGATACCACGCCATTAAAGAGTTTATTTTAATAAAAAAAAAAAAAAAATTAATAAAATCAATTTTGGTTTTCTTTTTGCAAAATATCTGTATAATAGATATATAAACATGTTGTTGTATAAAATAGTAAACAATAAATGTTATAAATTTAACAATTTAAATCTTTAATATAAAACATTGATCTATTTAACATTTAAAGAATTTGTTATAATTATTAATTGATTAAATAAAGTGATTTATTTTATTTTTATTAAGTCATTCAAAACCACATTAAAATAAAATCTAGAATTTTATAATAAAAATAAAGATATTTTTTGGTTTTACTTTTAGTCCCAAACCCACACTAAATTATTTAGATTATAATTTTATTTTTTATTCGAATCCTATTTTATTTTTTTTTATTCGCAATTACACGAAACTATAAATAAATAAAATGAATAAAATTATATTATTTGTAATAGTTATAATTGTTTCTTCATTATATGTAAATGGGGAAATTAGTTATTCATCAATATCATCACCAGCAGGTTCATCAAAATATCCAGATTGTGTACCATGTTTAAACTACATTACCCTTGAAAAGATTATAATTAGAAAGATTATTGCAGGTGGTGAAAACCTTGAATCATGTAATTCAATTTGTTCACAAATAGCAAATACAACAATGGTTGAACCATGTAATTTCCTATGTAATAATGTTGGTGTTACAAAATTCATTTCAGTCAATACAAATATCTATGGTCAAGGAACAAACTATATTTGTGAACAATTAGAAGTATGTCCAAGCTACCCTAATTCTAAAGCAAAGATTACATATGCCAAAGTAGAACCATTGTCTGCACCACAAGGTACAAACTTTACATTATCAGTTGGTTTTAGAGTGCCATTATTTTCAAAATTAGGATTATCAACAATGGATGCAATTGTATCAGCTTGTACATTTTGTCCACTAGAGATATACTCAGAATTAATAGTATATGAATCACATGGTAAATATGATGTCACATTTTATTTCACAACTACAAGTGATCCTGAAGATTATCCAATTGGTGAATATCAAGCTCAATTCTCATTATGTGCAAATGGATGTACTGATTCAAATAGTATATTTTTAGATACAGTTGTAGTTAAATTTAATGTTACTCAACAATTATAAATAATAAACAATAAATTATTTTTAATAAAAATGTATTTTTATATATTATTTCTTTAAAGAAGAAATATAAAAAATAAAAGAGAGAGGGAATATATTTTTAAGCTTAAAAATCAAAATTTTTGATGCGCATGATTGTTTTTTTTTGGTTTTTATTTGTTGTTGTTTGTTTATTATAACTTATATATGGAAGGGAAGGGGAGGGAGGATATTTACAAAAAAATGGAGTGTTATTGAATATTATTATTATTACTATTACTAATGTTACTAAATTATACAAAATAAATGCAACTATTAAAGTTTTCTTATGGGTTTGTTATCGTGTTCCATTACCCATCTTAAAGAAGAATTTGAAGGACTAATAATTGTTTGACCTCCTGGTGGAATATAACTTGATTTTGGTACATAAATTACTTTTTGTTGTGGTTGTGGTTGCATTTGTTGAGTCATATGTTGTTGTGGTTGTTGTTGATGATGGTGAATTGGTTGCTGTTGATGATGTTGTTGTTGTGGGTGTTGTTGTTGTTGTGGGTGTTGTTGTTGATGATGGCTCATTTGTTGATGATGGCTCATTTGTTGTTGTTGTGGATGTTGTTGATGATGAGAAATCTGATGATGTTGTGGATGACTCATTTGTTGTTGTGGATGTTGTTGATATTGTTGTTGTGGCATACTTGTAGTAATATATTGAGTTTGTGGTTGTTGATTTTGTTGTTGTGGTGGTGGACCCATCATTTGTTGTGCCATTTGTTGATTTTGTGAACCTTCAATAATATTTATTTTTGGTAAAGTGAAACCAACTCCAAATTCTGGTGAACTTAATACTTGGGAAAACATTGGTGTTGGTGTTGTTGAAATATAACTAATACCATTACTACTCATTTGTTGTTGTGGTTGTTGTGATGAACCATTACTTGTGTACCATGTTGTTTGTTGCTGTGGAATACCATCATCAACACATCTTGGTATACCTTGTTGTGAACTTGACATACTATTTGGTGGTGATGAATGTTGTTGATATCCCATTGATGGATGTGATGTAGTAATATATTGTGGTTCTTGTTGTTGGTGGTGTTGTTGAGAAAGTTGTGCTTCTTCCTCTTCTAATAAATAAGATGTCAATGGTGTTACAGCAAATGGATTATTTGGTGTTAATAATTGATTAATTGAAAAATTTGCTTGTTGTTGTGGTTGTTGAATTTGTTGTTGTTGCATTTGAGGTTGAGGTTGATGTTGTTGTTGTTGTTGTTGATGGTGCGAATGATGCTGTTGTTGTGGTTGATGTATATGTTGTTGTGAATGATGTTGTTGTTGAATATGATATTGTTGATAACTTATATTATTATTACTATTTTTAAAATTGTTGTTCATTTCATTTTGTGGTGGAGTTGAAGAGGATGAAGATGGAGTAGATAAAGGTGATGATTGTTGTTGATGCATTTGTTGAATTTGAATATGCGATTGATGATGATGTTGTTGTTGATTCATTTGTTGTTGTTGCAGTTGCATTTGTGATTGATGTTGTTGTTGTGGTTGAGTGATTGATTGTTGTTGTTGAATATGGTTATCATTATGATTGTTATTATTGTTATTGTTGTTATTTTCACTTTTAACCAATTTTTTAACAGGTTTAGCATTATCACCAGCACCTGCAGCGTGTGCTTCACTATTCATCGCATTTGTTCTTTTTTGAGCATTACTTGCTAAAATTGAAGGGTTTTTCATGATTAAAATCTTTTTACTCTTTAAAATTGAAATCTCTTGTTTTATGCATTCTTCGGCTTCTGATGGATTATTTTGTAAAGATTGTTCTAAATTTTCAATCATTTTATTCAAACTCTTTATCTGTAATTCGTATTCACTAATTAATATGTTGTGTATATATAAAATATATTATTAACATAATCAAATAAATTACCTTTCTATGTGGCCATCTTGGTATACCATTTCTTCTACAAATCTTTTTTAACATTGTAGCACAAATACCAAGTTCTTTTGCAACATCATTTATTGGTAAATGAAAATACTTTGAAAGTTGCTCAAAACCAATTGTCGCTGTTTGTGGCATTTTTGAAGGAGTGGTTGTTGATGTTGATGGTTGTGTGTTGGTTGTTTGTACCGTTACTACTGAGGTTATTGAATTACTACTAGTGTTCATATATAATTGTTGTTGTATTGTTGATATTATTATTAATGATTAATATTTTTTGAAATTTTTGAAAAAAATTTATTTTTAGATATTATTAATGATTAATTAATATATGTTTTTTTTTATATGAAGAGTTGTGAAAATATAAAAATAAATATTTTTTGAAAAAAAATAAGTTGCTGATAATAAAATTTTTTTTTTTCAATCGTGTGTTAAAAAAAAAAAAGATATTTTTGTGTTTTTTATGAATTATTGTGAAAAAAACGAGTTATTCTATAGATGTAGAATTATCTTTTTTTTTTAATATGTTTACTATTATTTATTATTATTATAATTATTTGATAAGTTGAGGGTGTGCGTCGTTTTTTTTTTGAAAATTATTAATTTAATAAAAACAAAAAAAAAAACAATTTTTTTTTAATAATTATATATAGAAATAAATATATTTGGAGAAAATGCTCTTTGTGTTGTTGCTATAAAAAAAATATCAAAAAGACAAGTCAATCGATATCCTTATTAATTTGAAATTTATATGTGTTTTACAATGAAAATTGTGTTTTAAAATGTGTATGTGTGTGTTTTTTTATTTTTATATATATTATATGCGTGTGAAAAATAAATATCCTAATATCTAATATAAAAAAAAAAATATGTATTAGAGGGCGAGTGTTATTTAATAAACAAAAAGGTATTGAGAAAAAAAAAAAAAAAAAAAAAAAAAAAAAAAAAATCTCTATTTAAAATATGTCTCTTATACAAATAACCCACCCCACGAGAATACTGAGCATGTGGGTTTGCGGCTT
>JABXES010003458.1:20106-38061 GCA_013375695.1 Dictyostelium brefeldianum
ACCCCCCTTTTTTTAATTTTTTTTTTTTTAATTATTTATTTTTTTTAATATTCCAAATGATATTTGCCTTTATTCATCGATCATTACTATGGGGTTTTTTTTTTGTTGTTGTAATTTTTATTTTTTTTTGTATTTTATTCCAAATATGGTGTTCTATTTATAAAACCACGTGCCATAGTATATAATATGAAAAAAAAAAACAACACATAAACACAAATTGTTTGATTTATTGTCATATTATCATTTTAGTTATATTTTGTTGTTCTATTTTTGTATTATTGCTAAACACACGCACACACACTTGCACATACAGTTTTAATTTTTTATTCTGCACGCATACAATATATAAAAACTCTATGTGTTATTTAGTACATACATATGAATTTGATTTTGTTTTGGGGTATATATTTCTTTTTAATAATTGTACTAGTTTTAGTATTGTTACAATAAATAAATATAGATATCTATATAAATATTTTCGAGTGTTGTTTTATTTTTTGAAAAAAAAAAAAAAAAAAAAAAACAAAAAATTTAAAAAAAAAAAAAAAAAAAAAAAAAAAAAAAAAACCAAATGTGAACATTTTCACCACACATTCACTTCAAAGCACTTTAACGAACGATTAAATTTTTTTTTAATAAATGTTTAAACAACTAAATACTAATTACCTATTACTTTATAAAGGTATTTGAAGGTACAATTGGTATTGATGCTAAACATACACGTTGTGAATTTTCAGGTGATATTTTAAAGATGCCAGTATCAGAAGATTCATTAGGTCGTATTTTCAATGGTTCAGGTAAACCAGTTGATAAAGGACCAAATGTATTGGCAGAAGAATACTTGGATATTCAAGGTCAACCAATTAATCCATCAGTTAGAGTTTATCCACAAGAAATGATTCAAACTGGTATTTCCGCTATTGATACTATGAATTCAATTGCTCGTGGTCAAAAGATTCCAATTTTCAGTGCCGCCGGTCTTCCACATAATGAAATTGCAGCACAAATTTGTCGTCAAGCAGGTCTTGTCAAAAAGTCAGGTAAAGGTGTTATCGATGATCATGAAGACAATTTTGCAATTGTTTTTGCAGCTATGGGTGTTAATATGGAAACAGCATCATTTTTCAAGAGAGATTTCGAAGAATCTGGTTCAATGGATCGTACTGCACTTTTCCTCAATTTAGCTGATCATCCAACCATTGAACGTATTATTACACCACGTCTTGCATTGACAACAGCAGAATATCTTGCATATCAATGTGAAAAACATGTACTTGTAATTCTTACAGATATGTCATCTTATGCAGATGCACTTCGTGAAGTATCAGCAGCTCGTGAAGAAGTACCAGGTCGTCGTGGTTATCCAGGTTATATGTATACAGATCTTTCAACAATTTATGAACGTGCTGGTCGTATTCAAGGTCGTAATGGTTCAATTACGCAAATTCCAGTTTTAACTATGCCAAATGATGATATTACTCATCCAATTCCAGATTTAACCGGTTATATCACTGAAGGTCAAATTTTCATTGATCGTCAAATTAATAATAGACAAATTTATCCACCAATTAATGTATTACCATCACTTTCTCGTTTAATGAAGTCGGCTATTGGTGATGATATGACTCGTGGTGATCATTCTGAAGTTTCAAATCAAATGTATGCAAATTATGCTATTGGTAAAGATGTACAAGCTATGAAAGCTGTAGTTGGTGAAGAAGCACTTTCCTCTGAAGATAAATTATATTTGGAATTTTTAGAACGTTTCGAAGGTGGTTTCGTTGGTCAAAACCATTATGAAAATCGTGATATTTTCACTTCTTTAGATTTAGGTTGGTCTATGTAAGTTTTCATTTTTTTAATACATATTATATATTGTTGTATTTTATCATCATCAATGAACTGATTACTAATCTATTTTTTCCTATCATTTTAATATATACCAAAAAAAAAAAAAAATTAACATGAAAAAATACAAAATCAATTCTACAACTTAATCAAACTCAATAATTCACTTAAATCTATATTAAAATGACCTCAAACATCAATTCCAATAGGTTAAGATCTTTCCCACCACAATTACTCAAACGTATCACAGAAAAAACTTTGAAGCAATATTATTCAAGATCAAGCAATAAATCAACAATTGATTCATCATCAAACTAAATTAAATATAAATAAATAATAATAAAATATAAACTTGAGGGCAGATGGTTATCCTCATTTCTAAAAAAAAATAAAAATATATATAAAATAAAATAAAACCAAAAAATAAATAATAGTAGTGTAATGAAAAATAATATTAATTATGTATTCTCTTTATATTTATTTATATTGTAAAACCTTTTGATATATAATATACATTGCTCAATAATTCACTAAAATCTATATTAAAATGACCCAAACATCAATTCCAATAGGTTAAGATCTTTTCCACCACAATTACTCAAATTATTTTTATTAACCCATCGGTAGTTGAATTTTGTATTGATTTAATATTATATTGTTTTCAAATAAATTATTAAATTTATAAATTTATAAAAAAAATAAAAATCTGGTATTGTCTATTTACAAACAAAATATCTTCTTTTTTAATTTTTAAAATCAAAACTAAATATCATTAATTATTTTTTATACTCCTTCACATACAATGGAAATTAATAACAATGATATAGAAAGAAAAGGATTGCTTGATGATTACGTAGATGTTATTGTTGGTGATGAGGATATAATACAATTACCAAAAAAAATATTATCAGATCATAAATATAAAAAAGATTTGGTTTTAATATATATTTCATTATCATTATCAATATTATCACCATTGATATACTTTTTATATATACCAACTGTATTTTTAAATTATGTACAAACAAATTATCCAAATTTAACAGAAGAAGAAACACAATCAAAAGCAACATTTTATAAATCATTTTCAGATTCAATACCATTTATATTTGTATTTTTATTTGGACCAATGGCTGTATTATCAGATAAATTTGGTAGAAAGATAATGTTATATTATGGTATGGTAATGGTTATATTGGATATGGTTGCATGTATAATTACAATTAAAACAAATAATTTATTCTATTTTTATGTAATGCATAGTCTAGCAGGAACTGCAAATGTATCAATTGCAGCATGTTTCTCATACATAGCAGATATATCAAATGAAGATATAGTACCGTTATTATTCATTTTTTCAGGTATATGTTCTGGTATAACAACTATAATTGGTCCATTAATATTTGTAGGAGCAACACTAAATGTACCATATGGTCAAATTACATTTAAACCCTTGTACATTACAATTGGTATAATGTGTTTAAATTTAGTTATAGTACCATTTTTAAGAGAAAGTTTAGATATTGCAAAAGAGAATAACAAAGTAATAATTTCAAAATCATCAATTACCAATCCATTTAAATTAATTAAATTAGTATTTAAATCAAGTGGATATATTTCATTTATTATATTACTATATGCAATAATGTCATATACAACACAAGACATATCTTCAACGTACTATTACCATAATCAATTAATGTATGATTGGGGTACAAAACAAAATGGTATATTCACTATATTTTTAGGATCATTAATGATTGCATATAGTGCAATTATAATACCATTCTTTTTAAAAAGATATTCTGCAAGAAAGATAATATCAGCTGGTTTCTTAATTGGTTTCATTACACATATTGCATATAGTTTTGCAATTAATCAATGGATTTGGATTGGTACTAGTTTAATTGGATCATTTGTAGTAAACAATTTAAATTTATTACAATCTGTAGTTATTAAAGCAACACCAAATGAAATACAAGGATCAATTTTAACAGGATGTCGTTCAATTGGTGCTCTCGCAGGATTCTTTGGATCACTTGCATCAAGTAATATGTATAGATATTTTACATCTGATAAAACACCTATCACATTCCCAGGAGCTCCTTATTTATTAAATTCAGTTATACTATTTATATCATTCTTTCTTTCTCTCTACATTTGGAAAAGATATAATAACCCAGATCCATTAATCAAATAACAATGGCAATCGTAATTTTTCAAAATAAAAAGTTATACTTTTTTATTGTGGGAATCATGAAAAATCATTAGAAAATAAAAAAATATCTTGTAAAAACCAGGACATAAAATGTCAAACCTATCACACAAAAGTTAATTTTTTAATAAAAATAAAAAAAAACTGACACATCTAAAAAGTCAACTGTTAAAAAATAATAATTATTCAATCAGTTCACACAAAATTTATTAATTTCATTCATTAAACACATAAAAAAAAACACACACATAAAATTATTGTTGTATTATCACAATATGGAGATTAATAGTTCATCAGATTTATCGGATGATTATAATATAAATTGTGGTAGCGAAGAATATATTGAAGATGTAGAAGAAGAAGAAGAAAAAGAATATAATGAAAAAGATGGGTTACTTGGTAATGGTGCAGATATTATAAATGAAATTAAAGAAGTTATTGGACTTGGTGGTGATGGTGAAGAAGTACCTCAACAAATTGTAAAACCAAAAAAAACATTATCAGATCATAAATATAAAAAAGATTTGGTTTTAATTTATATTTCATTATCATTATTAATATTATCACCATTGATATACCTATTATTTATACCAACTGTATTTTTAAACTATGTACAAATAAATTTTCCAAATTTAACACAAGATGAAATTCAATCAAAAGCAACTTTTTATAAATCATTTTCAGATTCCCTTCCATATGTATTCATGTTTTTATTTGGACCATTTTTAGCGGTATTATCAGATAAATTTGGTAGAAAGTTAATGTTATATTATGGTATCATAATGAATATATTAGATATGTGTTCATGTTTTGTTTCAATTAAAACAAATAATTTATTATATTATTATGTAATGCATAGTTTGGCAGGTACTTCAAATGTATCATTAGCAGCTGTCCTAGCATACATTGCAGATATATCACATGAAGATTTAGTTCCGGTATTATATTCATTTTCAGGTATTGGTATGGGTATATCTGTTGTAATTGGTCCATTAATATTTGTAGCTACAAATTTAAATGTTCCAAATAATCAAGTTTCCCTTACTACATTATATGTAGCTGTTGGTATAATGTTTTTCAATTTAATGTTGGTACCATTTTTAAAAGAAAGTTTAGATATTGCAAAAGAGAATAAAAAAATAGTTATCAATAAATCATCAACATCAAATCCATTTAAATTAATTAAATTAGTGTTCACTAGAAATGGATATGTTGCATTTGTAATATTGTTATATGCTTCATTGTCATATACAATTCAAGATATATCTTCAACGTACTATTACCATAATCAATTAATGTATGGATGGGGTAGTAAGCAAAATGGTATATTTATGGCATTCATGGGTGTACTCATGATTATATGGAGTGGTTTCATTATACCTTTCTTTTTGAAGAAATATTCTGAAAGAAAGTTAATATCAGTTGGTTTCTTAATTGGATTTGCTACTCATATAGTTTATAGTTTTGCAGTTAATCAATGGATGTGGATTGGTATTAGTTTAATTGGATCATTTGTTATAAACAATTTAAATTTATTACAATCTGTAGTTAGTAGAGCAACACCAAATGAAATTAAAGGTTCGATTTTAACAGGTTGTCGTTCAGTTGGCGCTCTCGCAGGATTCTTTGGTTCACTCGCTTCAAGTAATATTTATAGATATTTCACATCTGATAAAGCTCCAATTAAATTCCCAGGTGCTCCTTATTTCATTGATTCTTTCATATTGTTGGGAACATTCTTTTTTTCACTTGCAATTTGGAGAAAATATAGTAACCCAAATCCATTAATAAAAAAATCAAATAAAAAGAAACAACAATCATCTCAGCCATCTGATCAAAAATCAATTCAAATATTTGGTGGTGATAAAAATGTATCTGATGTATCAATAAATTAAAATTACTGTAGTGTTAACATTGTGTATAATAAAACTTTTTTATTTATTGTTGTTTATTGTTTGTGTAATGATAGAATATAAGATAATAATTTAGACATATTAACGCTACCAAGTCCAGATGCAGAATCATATCCGGGTACTGCAGTATACCCATATTCACAACAGAATGCTCTATTACAATTATTATTACCAGTTACTATATCATTGAAAACATTTGGTGAATCTTGAGCTGCTTGATAGAGTAGTGGATTAAGGAAACCTAATTGAGGTAACCCTTTATTTAATAATACATCATTAATCAATGCAAATATACCAGCAGTTGCAGGTGTTGAACATGATGTACCATCTAATGTCATAAAATCATATTGAGGTACATTATTACCTGTATTATTATTTTGATAAACTATAGAATATTCGTGTGATACTAATGTTATATCTGGATATGCTCTATTTAATGAATTGTATGAATATGACGGTGGTAATAAATTACTTTTTAAATATTTACCAACTGCCAATGATTGATATGATGGTTGAGGATGAACTAATGAGAATCCACCACCTGATGTAATTGATGCACCTGTTGATGTTGAACAAACAGATTCAATTGTACTATCAGTAAAGAATTGAGTACCACCTACTGCTGTAACATATGGTGATGAAGCAGGATATTGTGGTTGGAATAGTGTACCTTGATTTTCATTAAACACATAACCAACCATTTTAAATCCTTTATCATTATCAACATATGGAATTAATTTATCACATTCACAATTTGAATATAAATGATAATTAAATCCTGAATCTATATCAAATTGAACGTCACATTTGTGATTTAAATGAAAGAAATCTGCAAAAGAGTCGTTGTAAACTGGATGATTTGTAAACATTTCTAAACAAGCATTACCATCTTGACCCATTGGATAGTTACATATTGTACCATTGGTATCCATTATTTTAATACCACTACATTTTGATGAACTATATTTACATCCACCCAACGGACAATAATTCTTTGTACCATCTATTGGACAATTACCAGATGCACTATAATATGAAGGTGCACCATCATCACCACTACTAACAAGTATTGACATACCTCTAATTGCAATCTTTTGAAATTCTATATCAGTTCTATTCATATATTGTAAACTATCAATTCCCATTGATGTACATGTTCCTTCAGTTAGACCACATTGAGCAATTTCCGCCCAACCATATGAAATTGATGTAATCTTTGGAATTGGATTAAAAGATTGAACAAAAACTGCCCAATCAAGTATCCATTCACCATTACTAGATTCTAAGAAAGTAGTTGATATATTCTGTCCAATTGCAGTTATATATTCAACATCAGTTGATGATTCCAATTCATCACAACCCATATTAAAACAATTTGGTGTACCTTGATTTTCAATTCTAACATAGTCTAATGGTATACCATAATGTTGATCAAATATTTCCAATGCTTTACTATCATAATAATCATTAAATGATGCAATTGACATTGAATTATCATTGGATGATCCAATTTGATTTAATGGAATATTATAATAATTTCTAATTGCTTCTGGTGTAATTGTAATATTTGAATTTGATACTCCCATTCTAGTTTGTCTCATCAATGCAGGCATTTTAATATCTTCAATAAAATCTGATATACCCAATACGAAATCAATACAATCTTTAATTTCCAATGGAATTGAAGCGTCACCAATTATTCTAATTCTTGATTTACCAGTTTTAATTGATTCATATTTTGAAAATTCAGTTTCAAATAACGAGGATACCTTTTCAATTGTAGTTTTAATTTGAATATAATCTGAATGTACAATGATTTCTTTATTTGATTTTATATCATTTTCATATAACCAATTCAATACTTTATTAACTTGATCTTCTGTTGGTGCAATAATTGAATTAATTTCATCTGCATTCATAAATTTACCATAATCTTCGGATTTTGGATTTGATATATCCCAAAATTTAGATTCTAAAATATGTAAATTTCTCTATTTTTTACATACATTAATATATGCACAATTAAACTATTTATTGGTGTATGTGTTGATACATTACTTGTTTTAATAAAATTTTAAATTGAATAATTTCATATTGGTCAGCAATATCAGTTTGAATGAAATGAGGTGGTGATTTTTCTATATTTGCAATTGTAATATGTTCATTTGCATTAATAAATGTAACTATACATATTAATAATAGTATTAATAGTATCTTCATATTTATTTTATAATTAATTATGATATCATTAATAAAAAAAAAGAATTTAAATTTAAACATTATAAAATTTTAAAAATTATGAAAATATCTAGATATTCATCAATCTTTAAGAATGTTCCGTATTCTGTTTCTTTAAACGAACAAGATTTATTTATTTAGTTGGATATTTTCAATTGAATAAATATTTATCTTGAAAAAATACATTTATAAAAATGGAACAATGAAATATAATTAATTAATATTTTATTTTTATTGAATTGGTATGAACTTTATATTTTTTTATAATACAAATAAATCCCATTATATACAATAAACACCACAAACTTATTTAACAAACAAGTAAACTTAATTTTTTAAGAATGAAATTAAAGAAAAACAATTGTATTTGTTTATATTTGTAGCTGCAGAGGCCTCAGTACAATAATGTGTAAAATGGATATATAGGGTAGAGGTTTTTTAGGGAATATTAGAGAATCTGATCAGGGTGTAGTAATAAAATATGTTTACATTTGTTTAAGAAATTTACCATGGTATTGTTGTGGTGCTAATCGGTCAGTTGTTATATTAAGTAATGGACAATATGCATCAATACAAAAACATGATCAAGGATATGTAGGATGTCATATAAGATCAAATTTAAGAGATGCTTCAAATTGGGGTACAGGTGAATATGCAAGATTATCATGTTAGGTGAAAGTGCATATATGGATATATTTTATAAAACATAATCTTGATAATTCTAATTGTGCCATTTTTGATGACTGTCAAATTTTGCACGAGGAATAGTTAATGAAACAACACATAACCAGTTGGTATCAATTGAAAATGGCCAAAATTTAAATGTTAACTAAATTATAAAACATAGTTGTTGCAATATTTATATCTATCTTTAAATAAACACATTTATCTTTCGTTTTTTAATTTTTTTTTTTTTTTTGATTTTTTTTTTGACAATTTTCGCTTAAATTCATTTTTTTTTTTTCAACTTTTTTTTTTTTCTCAATTATTGTTTTTGTAACACCACTTACTTATACAACTACTTTTATAATAAAATGCCAAAAGTAAACATTAACCGTGATAATTTATTCAAAGCACTTGGTCAAACATATAGTGAGTATTATAAATACATTACCTTCATGAAGGAGCAATATGAATTTATATATTAACAAAAAGACTATCATATATTTTAGCTCAAACTGAATTTGAAGATTTATGTTTTCAATTTGGAGTTGAATTAGATGAAGTAACATCAGAAAGAGAAATGAAAAAGAGTGAAACTGGTGTCGAAGATTTAACATTATCAAATGATGTTATTTATAAAATTGATGTTTCAGCAAATAGATATGATTTATTATGTTTGGAAGGTATTGCAAGAGCATTAAATGTATACAATGGTAAACAATCAATTCCAAAATATTCAATTGTACCACCAAAGAATGGAACTCATCAAATTTTAAAAGTTACAAAAGAAGTATGTTTGTTATTATATATTAACAATAATATATGTATATCTAAAAATTTATATTGTATATTAATATATATGAACGATTGTACAGGTAGCATCAATTAGACCAGTTATTGTTTGTGGTATTCTTAGAGATATTACATTCACACAAGAAAGTTATGATAGTTTTATTGAATTACAAGAAAAACTTCATGCAAATATTTGTAAAAAACGTACATTAGTTTCAATTGGTACTCATGATTTAGATACACTCAAAGGACCATTCACCTATGAAGCCGTAACTCCAAAACAAATTAAATTTGTACCATTATCTCAAACTAAAGAATATAATGCTGAAGAATTATTCAATTTTTATGATGTAAGTTTTAACACACATACACACAACACACCGTGATATACTAATAAAATTTACCGCTACTATTATTTACTACTAGACAACAAATTCACATTTAAAAAAATTCTTACCAATTATTAATCAATCACCAGTTTATCCAGTAATTTATGATTCAAATAAGGTAGTTTGTTCATTACCACCAATTATCAATGGAGAACATAGTAAAATTAAATTGTCAACAAAGAATGTATTTATAGAGGTAACAGCAACTGATCGTACCAAAGCAAATATTGTATTGAATACAATGTTGACAATGTTTTCAGAGTATTGTGCATTACCATACACAATGGAACAAGTACAAGTAATTGAATCAGATGGATTGACAAGTGGATTATATCCACAAATTTCAGAAAAACAAATTACAAGCAGTGTTGATTACATTAATAGTAGTGCAGGTATTAATATTGCACCAGAAGAAATGGTACAATTATTGAAACGTATGTCATTGGAATCAAAATTATCAAGTGATTCCAAATCATTGATTGTCAATGTACCTGTTACACGTAGTGATATTATGCATGCTTGTGATATTATGGAAGATGTTGCAATTGGTTATGGTTATGATAATTTAGTTAAATCCATTCCACAAACTCAAACTATTGGTCGTATTCAACCAATTAATAAATTATCTGAATTGTTGGCAACAGAAATTGCATTGGCTGGTTTCACTGAAATTATGACATTTGTACTCTGTCAAAATAGAGATAACTTTGGTGCATTGAATAAAGTTGATGATAATTCATCTGTTAAAATTTCAAATGCAGTTACAGAGGAATTTAGTGAAGTACGTACAAATTTAGTATCAACATTGTTGAAAAGTGTATCTGCAAATAAGGCTGCTCCATTACCATTGAAAATGTTTGAAGTTTCAGATGTATCAATTAAAGGTTCAACTGGTAATAAAGATGTTACTGATCCAAATTCAAATAATAGTGATGTTGGTGCATACAATAAAAGAATGTTGGGTGCAATCTATTGTAATCAATCAGCTAAAATCGAAGTTATTCATGGTTTACTCGATCGTTTAATGTTAACATTGGATATTAAACAAGATATCACCAAATCTGCTGGTAAAGGTTACCACTTGGAACTTTCCACTGATAAATTATTTTTACCAGGTACTGGTATCAATGTAATTGTAAATGGTAAACGTATTGGTCATATGGGTATCGTTCATCCACATGTATTAAAAAATTATGGTTGTTCTTTCCCATGTACCATTTTAGAATTAGAAGTTACCGTTGATAATTTAGCTCATAATATTTTATTCAGAGAAAATAAATAAACCAATAATCATCATAAAAAAAACAGAAAAAGAAATACAACAAATAAAAAAAAAAAGAAATTATATAAAACTAAAAAATAATTATGATCTAAAACACTCTTCTACTCATTGATAAGACAGAAACTTTATTATTGTGTGTGTGTTTTTTCTTTTTTTTGAAAAATTATAAAAAAAATTAAATAAATATAGTATGTGTGTTTGTGTGTGTCATTGATTATTATTTATTCAATTAATTTTTAAATTAAAAAAACACACAGCAATAATATTTTTTTTTTTTTTTTTAAATTATTATTTTAATATTCGAAAAATTAATAATGAAAGTAATAATTGTATCTTTAATACTATTATTACTATTATATATAGATTTAAATAATTGTTTAGAAAATGTTAAACATAATAATAATGGCACAAATAATAGAACAAATAATAGAACAAATAATTATAATATAGTTGAACCAAAAGAAATTAAAACAAGAGAGAAGATGCAAGATTTTAATGATGATGTAGTAAATACAAGTTGTTTTAAAATGGATGATATTGAAATTAATCAAGATTACTCATTAAATAATAATATAATAAATAGAGTAAACAATAATAACAATGGTCAAATTACAAGTAAAGAAATTAAAAATCTTATAATTAATAATTTAGATTGGAGATTTTTAAATGGTAAATGGAGATGTGTAGATTCATATTCAGATTACCAAGAATCAAATTTCAATACATTTGGTGGATCAATAGGTGAATTCATATTAGCATTACACGTATTTCAAGAAAACACATATCAAAAAATAGATTCTGATATAGATTTAATATATGAATTAATGAAGAAATATTTAAAATTAAATAATCAAAAATATATGATTTATCATTCAAGTTATGTAGTATTCACCAAATTAAAAAGAACAATATTTTCTATTTATCCTGAATTAGAAGATGGATTTGATATTGATCATATTCAATTAAAGTATCAACCTCAATTAATTAGATTCCTAACTGATCAAGAATATATTGGTTGTGAATTTATTAAACAAATTATACTTGGTAAATCATTAAAATCAATTTCACCAATACTAGTTAAAAATATAATTCAATCTTTCTTTCAAATCATATGGAATGATAAAATAACTCATTCAAATATTTATTTTGAAATTGATGATCCATATGAACCAATTGCTATATTAACTGTTAATGTTAAACCACCATTCATTGTAAGTTAGCATATATATGAATCTTGTATACATGTGTATATATACTAACATACTCAAACATATGTATAGTGTGGTGGACCTTTAATTTATCCATATTTAGATCAAAGAATTGATAATGTTACAAGAAAAACATTTTATGTAATTCAAGAAGAAGATTCAATTAAAAGAGGTATTAGAGAATCATTGGTAAAGTTCTTTTATGGTGAATTTTTATGTGATGAACATCATCAAAAAAAACATCAAAAACAAAAGAATGATTTAATTAGTCAAGCTGATTATTATAGTAATTTAAATCAAGCAGCAAACATTTATAAAGAAGCAGCATTAAAAATGATAAATGGAAACAACTACAAACCAAAATTTGATCTTGTTTTTAATATTATTTTAGGTGATGGTTTACCAAAAAGATTAGCTGTAAACAAACAAATATTAAATAATGAAACAACTACAACTGCAACTCCACCACCAATACCATCAAATAATAATACAATATCATCAGAATCAATTAATAAAACAACTACTGCAACAACATCACAATCAGCAGATAAATATAAAAATAATAATTCCAAATCATTCTTTACTGGTACATTCATTGTGTTAGGTTTTGGTCTTGTAATAGCAGCTTTAGTTTATGCTTATTTCTCTTATAAAAAAAAGAAAGAAAAGTATGGAAATCATCATAAATTACCAATATTCTCATTAAATGAAGATGATATTGAGGATGATTTTGATTTATAATGTAATAATAAAATTAAATTAATTTAAAAAATAAAAAATATTTATTTATTATTATAAACTTGTTGAAACATCATCTGAACTATCAATATCAGAAGATTTATTACTATTACCTTCTTTAAATGTTGTAATGTGGTAGTAGTTTTTACTGTTTTTGTATCATTTGTATAATGAGGTGATAAACTAGTAATATATGTAGCTTGTTTTTGTTGTGTTTCTTGTTCTTTAAACTCACCACCCTTACCAATTAATGAATCCCATGCTCCCTTTTCAGAGTAATAAATTTTTTGAATTTCTATTAATTTTTCAATTGCTTCTGGTGCAAATTGTCTGATTGATGGATCAGTAGCCCAGAGTTGGTTGGTAAATTCTGAAATTGGTGTAGGAGTACAAGGTGGTAATGATGGTCTAATACCCTTGTTACAATTTGATAATAACCACAATTAAAGTGATCATCAGGACTTTCAGATTTACCATAAAACAATTTAAATAACATTTCCCAGATTATAATTAACCAAAAAATTTAAACTTTAAATATCTCTATGATGTACCTGCGGACTTTACCATGTAAATATTTCAAAGCATTAAATATTTGAGATAACAATGCAAAAAACAATTCCCAATTCATTGCCTCTTCCGATTCACTTAAATAGTGATACAAACTACGTTTTTCATAGTATTCCATTATTAAATACAATTCAAATGAACCACCATCAATTTCTCTAAAATAATAACCACTCGATGGTACAATATTTTAAATTGTAAAAGGGAGAAAGTATGTAACGTCGGGAAACAGCAAATGATATATGTTAGATATTATAATTACAAAAGTATAGCCATTATTAACTGTTGTTATAATTCTTGTAATAAAGAAGAATTTAAAGGAAGAGTGCATTATGTCTAATAAATAAACTATTATATAAGATAATGTTGTTTATTTATAAAAATTGACTGTGTATATGCATATATTCGACCATGGTGACTATTTATATAATCTGAAGCTTGATTCGGTACGAGTTATTAGCTTATTTACATCATCGTAATTTTTTTCAAATCGGGATCTGAATTCTAATTTTTGATTTTTTTCACCTTGGTGTGGGTTCCAAAATCCAATAGTTAGTTTGTTTCCATTATCATCGACTAGTCACAGATGTGTGAATTTTTTAACGCACTTTAATGTTCACTTAAAAATAAAAACATTGTGACATTAAGGTCACATTAAGTGACTTTAAAGAAAAATAAAAAATTAAAATTTAAAGTTCATTTTACTCTTATATAAGAAATATCTAATTATTGCTTTTATCTGGATTTAATAATTTCCATATTTTTGGTTCTGGAAATAACGATTCTTGTAGTTAATACTATTCAGTGGCTTTTTGTGTTTCGGAAAAAACTCCATGTAAATTGATATTTTTGTTTGGTGTGGAAGATATATTAATATCAAAATCAATACCAAGATCACCGCCATCACCGCCGTCACTGTCGCTACTATCAAATAAATGGGATGCAGAATTATTATCGAAGCTATCCTCTTCAATAGGAGACTCCGAATATAATAAATCATATAAATGCGATACACGACTTCTAAATATACGGACATGTTTTTTGTAAATTGAATTACTTTCTGTATTTTTTCTTACCATGGTATCTCGAGAATTATCTGCTGAAGATCCAAGCAAAAGATGATCGGGGTTACAACAACGAATGTGGGTATTTAGAGGATCGGAAAAATCATGAGATATTTCACATAAAATAGAGTGTCTAACTAACTCTTCATCGAATTTTCCACCATCTATGTATTTGTAGATTTCTTTGTATAATTCTTTGGTGCCACCGTAAACCCAGCAGCCAGAAATAGTATAACGATATCTAACATTTTCGATTAATAAATTAAATTCATTAGGTCCATTACCATTTGAAAAATAATTAATGTTTCTAAAATCTCTTTTTTTTAAAAAAGTTTTCTTATTTAAGGCCTTATCTATCAGATCCTCTTTTTGATCTTCACTAATTTTTTTGGCTAAAGGATTTTTAACGACTGGCGAAAAATTTCTAATTGCTAACGGAGAATTGATTATACTTGTTGGTTTTTGTGGAGTGCTCGATTCCGTAGTTGTAGTTGCGTTTGGTAGATTGTGTTTTGGGAAATGAAGTTGATAGCTATGGGCTCCATCTCCGGTGTGAACCATAAAAACATAATCGTATTCTGAATCATAACATTTTATACAAATATTAAAACATCTACCCAATTTTTTTACTTTTTTTGTATATTCTTTCTTTTCTTCTTTTTCCTTATCATTTAATTTTTTTACTTTTTGATTTCCTACTGTTTCGTTTTTTTTCTCACCTGTTAAAGTTTTTCTTTATTAAGTGGTTAGCACAAGAATTGATTGAATTTTTACTAATTTTTTACTTACGATATAACATAGTGAGTAGCAGCTTTGTTTAATTCAAATTTAAATTCTTTTAGGATTTCTTTTTTTAAATAAAAGGCAATACCGTTTGCATCATCTAAGCTATCAATCTTTTTAGATGTTCCAAAATCTATATCGTGTTCTTTAGGAGATTTATTAAATAAAGCCATAGGAAAAATTGTTCAATGTGAATTTTTTATTTTTAAAAAAACTTCCTTTTAACATGATTTTTAAAAAAAATATCACAAGATTTTAAAAAAATTTAATTTTAATGATTTTTTATTGAACATTTACATAACAATTACATACAGGATGCTAATTATTTCAGTTACTGGTAAAACTATATGCGGTAAGTTCCATAAAAACATTAAGTTTAAAGCTGAATTCAACAGATTTTAGTTACATTTTATGTTCACTATAATGTTACTTTAATGTCATTTTAATGTCACTTAAATGTTGTCTATATCGTGAGTTGTCTTATTCTTTTTGAATTTGAAGAGGAGCCCTTGCCATTTTTCAAAAAAAGAAAAAAAATAAATTTAGGTCAGATAAAAAGAATCACAAAGGTGATATTAAAGAAATAAATGATGAAGAAATTCAAGAGGAAAGTGAAAGGATGATGATAAAGTAGAAGAGGTATTACTTCATCCAATAAATTCCAAAAGGGTTGTAAACCTGTTACACCGGTTATACCAACTAAACCAGTGAGAAAGAATTCTGCACCATCAAAACCTTCTGCAACACCAACCAAACTACTTGGTAAGAAGAGGTATTACTCCCTCCAAGAAATCCAAAAAGTGTTAATAGGTTCCATCAGATTCTAATGTGAAACTAAATTTGAGTGGGTCAAATTCATCGCAGAGCAAAATAATATTTTTTGATGCATAGCCAATGGACGCATTTGTTTTAACAACTTCTTCTAGTTTATACTTTTCGGTAGTATAATTTTTGGATATGTATATTTTAACACCACTGTACTTTAAAGTGACATTAAAGTGAATATTATGGTGAACATTAGAGTGACATTGTATGTCATGGTATAAGTTATTTTTTTCGATAATAAAATAGGGGTACCTGTGCAGTATAAGCCAAAATATTATTTTTTTTTTTTAATTGTTGGGTTTATATTTATTGTCATTGTTATTAAAAAGAATGTAGATATGTATAAGATATGTGTTTTTGAAGTGAATTGTATCATATATGAATTAAATTTAAAAAAAAAAAAAGAAATTAGTTGTCTTTAAATAGACAACTCTAATATTTTATTATCTAGTTGTTTCTTCAAAAAATTAAAATAATTATAAATATGTGTGGTTCCGATGCGGTTAATTCGTTTTTTTAACAAATATTCATAAATTTAAATTGGCAATAATCGATATATACAAATTTTTATTGCCCATTCTCGTTTTATTTACTATATTTAGCTTTTTATTTATCGATAAAGACAACTAATATATATATAAAAGAGATTAACCATGATGAACCCTGAAAAGATTTTCACTCACAATTTTCAAAAACCAATATTAAAAAAAGCAAATATTACTTTCAAAAATGGTATTTTATGGATCAAATTTAAAAAGAGTGAGGAAATTTCTCCAGAATCAAACAAATTCACAAAATCAACATTATTAACCACTGGTACTAAACCTCCATAAAAATCAAAATTAAATAAATAAATTAAAAACTTATCAAACTGTAGTTAATATTTGCATTTTATTTTTTATAATATTTTTAATTAGAGTTTAAAATAAATATGAATAAATATATTAGTATATATAATTTTTTTTTTTTATTTTTTTTTAAATTTTTTTTAAATTTTTGTGGCTTGTGCTAGCAAGGGAGACAGGGAGACACATTTACCACGTTTAAATGAAAAAATATTTATGCGTTTTATGGAAAAATCACATTTTTTGCTTATGAAAAACCAGGAACAAATATTTTTTTGTGTATCAGAGAAATTTTTTTTCTTTTTAAACCATTGTGGTTTTAAAACAAAAATGTATAATAAAATTATAAAGTTTATAATTTTACAAAATATTTTCAAAATTGAATAAACGGTACCCATATTAATAAGAAAATATTTATTGAAAACCATGATATCTTTAAAAATGTTGGAACTGATTATAGATGCTAAATCTTTTGATACAATAGAAAAATGCTGATCACAATGTGATTTCCCATGATATTCTGCGAAAAATTTAATAATTATTTCAACTTTAAAATTTTGTGATAATTTTAATAATTTAAATAAATGT
>JABXES010003521.1:0-38048 GCA_013375695.1 Dictyostelium brefeldianum
GGTAAACAAAGAATACCAAATTTGGTATTTAAAGTAAAAATTTAAATAAAATTTATTAGTATAACTAGTATTTTGAAAACAGTATAAAGTGTATTTTGATAATCAGTATTATGAAGTAAATTCTGGTTTAGGTATATAAAAAAAGGTTATTCTTTTGTTTAAAAATACTTGAAACAGAATTGTATTTTATTATTTATTGAGTATATAATAATTAATTCTGATTAACGGATATCCAAATTATCGTATATTATGTCATTAGTTTAAAATACCAAAAATAGAATTATATAGCAGGAATACTAAAGTTGATTATACTTTTTATGGCCTTTAATACTTTAGAATAATATAACCCATTTCTACTGATTTATTTCTGGCGGTGTGTTACCTCAACCAATGCCAATTGATACAATTAATTATTCTGCTATAACTAGATTTCAAATTAAAGATTCAAAAGTAATTGATAAATTAACTTCACTATAAAACAAAATCATAATCTAATCATTCCATTAATATATATCACAGATGACAGGTAAAATACCACTAGAATATAGTAAATTCAAAGAAAATACAATTGAATTTGAAGATTTAATAGGATTTGAAAGATCTTGGTATTCAAATGATTATCGTGTACTATCCAAATCTCCAAAGAAAAAAGAAACTCAAATTCAAAATAATGAATCTCAGATTACTCATGATTTCTATTAAAATAATTCCAAATTTTATTTTTGCCATTTTTTTTTTTATTATTCTCACTAATTTTGTATTTTAATAATCAATAAATATTAATTACAAAAAATTAATATCTTTTTGATATGTTTAATTTTATGATCTAATCTAGTATTCACATTAATAATCAATATTATAAAACAGTTAAATATTTTTAAAAATGATAAATGTTAGCAAAAATTATTTATTCTTTTTTAAAATTTTATTTTTTAGTAGATCATCAAGATATAATATGTAATTTATATTTGTTTTGATAAAAAATAATGATTAATTACATATAGTAATTATCAATTTCTTTGTAATTTAAATTTATAATTGGATCCATACTCCAGAGCAATAAAGATATCAAAACAAATAGTTGTTTTGGGTTTGAAGGACTATGGGGTAGTAGATTTGAATTGCGTTCAAATATATCCAAAACTCATGATTGGTCAATTAGTATTTACAACAATTCAAAATTAGTTTGGGCAAGATATGGTAGAGACTACATTTTTGAATCTCAAGATATTATTACAGAAAAAAATCCATTTATATTTGAAGGTAGAAAATATAACAAATGGGATGGATTATATTTTTATGCAAAGAGGTTTAGTTTGCAACTCTATGGTAATCCCAATTTTTAATAATACTTATGCTGATAATGATTGTCCACACCTTATTGACGTTAATCGCCTATATATTGATAAAGGGATATCCCTACCGTTATATCTCGGTTTTAAAGACAAAAAAGTTTATTTTTCAAATGACAAAGCATTAAAGATAGAAAGCTTCTGTGCAGTTCTAGACAAAAAAATAAAACAGATTAGAATTAGAGATCCATTAAAATTTTCTCCTTTATCATAATTGTCTCCATCGCCTGTCATCATAGATATTAGATTTGGAAGAACTAACTATGAAAACAACAGATTTTTCTTGATAGCCGATTATGAAGGGGGGACATTTGCATATATAAAAGATTTCCAACTTAACTATTGCAACCTTTGTCGTTGTGGTTTCTATCATAATTATTAACTATCTCTATTATTTGTGTTGTTATTACTACTATTGTTATTATTTGATTTAAATCTTTGAATCAGATTCATCTGCTTCTTGATCGTGTTGTTGTTTTTTTAATTGTTGTATCTTGATAATGATTTATCATTTGATATACTGGTGGTAGTTGCGGTTGTTGAATTTTGATAATGTTTATTATTTGGTGTTCCAGTAATTGTTGTGGTTGCAGTTTAGGTGTTATTATTATTATTTATTATTATTTATTATTATTTATTTATTTATTCATTGGTTGATTTATTTGTTTGTTTGTTGCTCTCGAATCTATATATGAGCACAAGCGACGTTTTTAAATTAAAGAAAATAAATCATTTTATTGTTTACACAAGATTTTTATTTTTTACTGATGACAAAACAAATTTTCTAATCATTAACTTTATTAAACAACCATGTTCGACCATGTTAAACGGCTGATATTTTGATTTTACCAAACAATAAGACGGGGAGACAGCTATATGTAAAAATTTAAATATATGTTATTTTTATGTTGTGGTCTGATTAACACAAAGCAAAAAGTTTTTTTTTCTATTTTTCCCCAGCACACATTCACTTCTAAAATATTGGATTATGAACATTTGGAAAAATATACATATAAAATTAATTATATATTAATTTGCAATCTATTAAATTAATTCATTTTTTTTTGTTTTTTTTGTTTCGTTTTTATTTTATTTTTTTTATTTAAATATGTATATATTAATTAATCAAATTGAATATATGGATAAGCATTTGTGAGATCATAAATAGTTTGATCAGTAATTAAACTACAATTCCATAAGTGTACGAAACGGATAGCAGGACATTTACCAATGATATATCTAATATGACGTGATTCAATAGTTTTGTGATTTGAGAGATTTAAATCACAAAGATTTAAAAATAATGGTACAAGTTGGGTCATTACATCTTCATTCCATTCAATTATTTTAGATTGGTCATTTATAAATGTAACTCCAGATAATGATAATGATTCCAATTGAGGTGTAAGTGAAAATAATTCTTGAAGTGATGAAAGTGAAACGGTTGCCATTGTTAAATCCAATGATTTCAAAGTGTAAATTGGTTGTTCTGAAATAATGGTTGGCATAGCAGATGCAGATACAGCAATTTCATTGAAATCATTAACCATGTTATGATTAATTGAAAACCATTCCATAAATGAAAGTAAATCAAATTTAGCGGGTACTTTTAGATTTTCAATCTTTTCAAGTTTACCAAATAACTTCCATAGTGTTTCATCTAAACAATCAATTGTTTGTGGTAAATGTAATGCTTGTAAATGTGAAGATGAAAGACCATTTATCAATAAATCAATATATTCATCACCAACAGCATTTGAAGTTTGACCAAGATATAATTTCTCTAATTTCTTTTCGGTATGTTTGTTTAAACTGTAAATTGTTGAAATATCAGCATGGGAAGCAGTTAAATCCAATACTCTAATCTTTTGAGCTTTCTCTACAATTAGTGCAATCATTTCCGACGAGTAAGGAGAACGCACCAAATAAAGTTCTTCAAGATCATATGCATATTTTACAAGTACAGCAGCTGATGCATCAGTAATATTTGAATTACCACCAATACTAAGATTATGAAGATGATGAGCAGATTCCAAAACTGCAATTAAACCTTGATCTGTGTAATCACGTGACATTGATAGAGAAAATGATAATAGGCCAGTTAAATGAGGTGCCAATGCAATTAATGATCGATCGGTAATGTATGTATCTGATAATTTCAAATTTAAAAGTTTACCAAATAAATGATAATTTCCTTCAAATATTTCATCGGTTACTAAGCAACTATCAATTTGTAATGAAATTAATTTGGTTAATTCTGTAAGAATTACTTTAATAACTTGATTTAATTGTGATGGTTGACCTGGTACAGCTAGTGATGATGATTCTATTGCAAATCTTTCCATTTTTAAATTTAATAAACCTTTCATATTTAAAAGACCTTGGGTAACTTCTGGTGTAATTGTAAACTTTCTAATGGTGAAACAAATTATATTTGGAACGTATAAAAGTAATTTACTAATTTCAAGGGATGTGAGTACACTTGATACTGCATATGGAATTGATAAATCACGAATTTGAATGATACCTTTGAAAATGTTTGGTAAGAATTTATAGAGAATAGAGTCAGGACTACTTCCACATAGCATTAAAACCATTGAAAACAATTCATTATTTCTACGACGTTCTGAAAATGGTAATATAATTTCATAGAGACTTGTACTGAAATTTAATTTACCCAATGGAATTGATTGAGATAAATATTCATCCAATGAATGTTCATTGATTGAGAGGGCTTCTTCAAGTTTTTCACGTGCTTGATCAATTTCTCTTTTGTAATCCACATGACTATGAGAACAGAATAGATAAAATGTTGCAAGTTTAATTCTAAGCATACCTTCAATTGCCAATAGTTGTGCTTGACCTTTATGTTTTGAACGAGTACGACGAATTGTATCCAATGTAGTTTTACAAATTTCAATTGATTCTTTGAAATTTGTTGATATATTTGCCAATAACATATTTGCCATTGATGATGTAACCAATACTTTAAATGATAATGGCATTGATCTTGCAGCTGAACGTAATTTAACTTGAGAATTTTCAATCCAACGTAAAACTTCAATTGGTGTATTTGATTCTGTATCTGCTTCATTTACAATACGATGTGATTCAAAATACAATGATGAACCAGCAGAGAAATCAATTATATTTGGATACTTTACAACTGATCCAATATCTTCAATATCTTTTGATGAGATAATGTATTTTGGATTGGTTAAAAATTGTGCCATTGCGACATGATGAATACGTATATTCATCATTTGAACAATACGGTATGCAAGGAATCTAGTATCAATTAATGAACGAATATCAACTGCTGGTAAACGGTCTTGTCTTGATAGACATTTTGGAAATACACGTTGTGCAACATACTTGAAATTACCAATTGTATTGTCACTCCAAAACACACGATGTATCGATTTATCAATTGATAAAATAACTTTGAATACATCTGATAAAATATGTTTGAATGAGCCTGTTTTCTCTCTGATTCTAGATTTAATGATTTTCTTCCAAACTCTTGCTACTACTTCGGTCATTAATAAATTCTTAATTTCTCTATCGGTAATGTTTTTACTGATAATACCAAGATAACGTAAATTGACACCACGTGAATGTAAGAAATCAATTAATTTCAATACTTCCAATGATTTCTCTGAAAATTCTTTTTCATTTACTCTTGTAACTGCACCACCAACATTTCCAAAATTTAATGATACTTCTTCCAATTCTTCATTTGACATTACAGATGGTTGATAACCAGATGATGATGTTGCAATTTCTGATGCATATGATGTTTTAATAGCTGATGAAGTTTTTGACGATGATGAAAAACTTGTTGAACTTGTAATTGAATTTCTACTTGACCCTGGACAATCTTTTTTATTTCTTGAACTTTCAATGATATTTATACATTCTGGTATAATTTCATAGTGTAATCTTTCTGATAATCTTTTAGTATCATCATTTAATGATTTTACATTTTCAACTACATCAGTTTGCCATCCAGAGAATGCATCTGATGAAATTGGAATTGCAGATTTCAACAATAATTCCGGTCTAACCATTGAAAAGAAAATATCACGTCCAATCTTTTTATTTGAATTTAAAACACATGGATATTCTGCTGGAAATATTCTTGCAAAATCAATCATATAATATCTACCATCAAATCCTTTATGAACCTATAAATTATAATATTAGTATATTACTAGTGGTGTGTTTAATTTATACATATCATTTTACTACTACTTACTTCAATATCGCCTGGACCATAAATAAATACTTTATTTACACCAACAATATGACCTTTTAAATTTAATTGTTTACACATTCTTTCCATTTCTTTATTTACAATTTCATCTGAACAATGAACAGTATTACCACCATCATTTGAACCGTAAACAATTGTTGTCTTATCAATTGGTAATGATGAAATAGCAAGTAAACGATAACCACGATAATCAATAATAGCCATTAATGGGAATCTAATTAATGGTGATATTTCCATAAAATGATTTAAACCTTTAATTTCATGACCTGCTGATTTTTGTGCTTTTTCATCAGATCTTTTGGTTTCACCATACATCCAAATACCTGGGATCAACTCAGTATCAACAACAAATTTGAAAATGATGTCCGACGAAGATTTAAATTTCAATCCACCTGCAATACCACCCAACGCCAATGGTTTAATTGTCTTTTTTTCAGCTGGTAATAAAACTTCAGATATAATAATTTTACCAAATGAATCTGCTGAATAAACAAAATCATTTGCTACACTTGATAAATGTTTATATTTCTCTTCACTACATGGCATATCCATATAATGTTGGAAAACTGAATTCCAATTATATTCTTCTGAAGCGCTATCACCACTTGTTGGTTCAATTGGTAAACAATTTACACGATGTATATTATCATTGGTTGACATGAAAAATTCTTCATCATCTGTACAGTTGTTGGAAGGGCATTCATTTGCAGCATTTGGTGTACCATAACTACTACCACCACCACTATAGCTACCAGAACTACTACTATAAAATGCACCTTGTTCATCACTACCACAATAATTTGCAATACCATATGGATTATATGATGATGAAGATATTGTTGTTGGTGATCTTTTTAAATTAACATTACCCCCAGTATTAGACATTTGTGGTGTTGATGATGAAGACATTTCAGATGATGAATAAACTGGTATACCATATGATGAATTAATATCAATATGTTGACTACTATTTGTACTACTATTTAAAGCAGCAGCAGAATAAACATTATCTATTGAATATCCAGATGGAGTTGATGATGTGTCACTTGTTGGTCTATAGTAATTTGCAGTAGTTGAATATAAATTACTTTGATCAACGGGAAGTGGTTCTTGATCTTGTCTAATACTTGCATCTCCAACTAATTGAATAGTACTATAACTGTTTGTTGAATATCTAGAAACTGTTGATTGAGTTAATGGATTTTCATCAGTGGAATCTTTTTTATCCAATGTTGACCAATATGATAAAACTTGACTAAACGATTTTTCTGGTCGTAGTTGTTTATTATTATCACTCATTGTGTGTTTTATTAAAATAATTAATTGTTGAGTTGAATTATTTTAAAATAAGGAAAAAAGTGTGACACAAATAATTCGATAGTAATACAGAAAGTGATATATTATTATTATTTGGTTATTAATAATAAATGGATCAAAAAACCATGGTCTATTTATTTTTAGTTTGTGTGTGCGGGTAAACTTTAGATATTTTAAATTATTGATGATTTGTGCGCTGAAAGTTTTACGGTAATTGTGGTATGATGAAATACATATTATAATTTTATTTACGCGAGTGCTCGGAGCGACAAATAAAAATAAATTTTCTTTTTTTTTAATCAAATTTGGTGTTGATATTTTTAAAAATAAAAATAGTTGCACGCGAATTTAATTTTTCAATTATTTGGGTGGAATGTTATCGACCCATTCACACTTTCATACTTTTAAAAATAGAATATTCTATTATAAAAACTATCTACAACTCAATATTATTTTATAAAATGCATTGATTAAAAATAAAAAATAACTACAATAAATAAATTATTATATAGTGATTTGGGTGGTGATAAATTTAAATTGGATTTGTACTAATTCTTAATAATTAAAAAATCTGATCTACAAATAAGTCGATCAATAAATATCTTCCAATTCTATGTTTAAAATAATAGTATAGGTATTGAGAGAATTATAGCTATTGATATGCCTCTCTACTCTACAAATGTAGATACACTTTGTTTTTAATTTTTTGTTTGTTATTATTGTTTATTTTGTGTAGGTAATTGTTAGTAAGAGTTAGTAAAAAATGGAATAACAATTTAATGAAAATTACAATCCCTGAACATCTAATTCAATATTGTACCTATCGGAACAAATTACATTGGTTAGATTTCAAAAACCACAAAGCCGTGAAATTTTCCAACAAAACCATCCACTATAGACATCTTAGCGAAGTGGTCTAACGCGATTGACTAGAAATCAATTCTCTTCGGAGGCGCAGGTTCGAACCCTGCAGATGTCGATACACTTTTTTTTTCACATTTTCATTAGTCAAGAGTATTTATAAATACTCTACAAAAAAGGTATAATTAAAAAAAATCAATCTTTCCAATTATTTTTCTTATTAAAAATAACCAATCTAATTTTTAAAATTAATACTTTTTACTATTTTACAACTTTTAATTTATCCCCTTACATCTAAATAAAATTAAAAAACATACCAAACGAATTTTAACCCCTCAAAAAAAAAATAAATGCACATATCATAACACACTTAAACACATTACATTAAATAAATAAATTAATTAATTAACTATGATGCATACAAAACAATAATAATACTACAAATAATAATCATGATTAAATTTAAATTTCAAATTTATTTAATTTATTTAATTGTTATTTCAGTAATTACTATTACTACTGTAAAATGTCAACAGATGGCATTTAGTCAGCATGGATGTGAGAATTTATCATCTGAACTTTGTGTAGCTGCTTATCCTCAATGTGTGCCATTAATACTAAGATCATGTTGTCCAGGTCAAGCCGATCTTTGTCTTGATGTTGATACTGTAATTGGTTATTTAACAAATAAAGAAATATCGATACAAGGTTGTTTAAAACATGTACAAACTGGTAACATTTATGAACTGTGGGGTGATATGGATGAACTACCTAGTTATGATATATTTCCTGTACCAAATAGTAAGTAGAATTAGTATTAATAATTGTACAACTAATATATAACTAATATATAACTAATATATTACATCCATTAGTTACATGCGAAGATTTAAGATGTGAACATAAAGGGTTTGAATGTATATTAAATCCAGTTACATTTTGTGAAACTCGTTCTAAATGCTGTGTACATGAGCCAAGATGTCATAATTTTGAAAGACTTGTATATGAAAAAGAAGATTTAGATGGAAATGCTAATTGTGAATTAGTTTGTCCAACTGGTTTCATTTGTAGAGCAATAAACGATGTAAAAGATTGTTTACCTATAAATTGTAGTTATATTGAATGTCCGCCATCAACTGAATGTTTACCATTAATTGGATTAGATGTTGTATCTTGTTTTAGATCAATTGATGTTAGTCGTATGTACACATATATACATATATACATTACATATTATTTATACAAACATAGAAACTAACATATACACTACACCAGCAAATAATGATATAACATGTGATAATGTAATATGTCCAGATGAATTTGTATGTGCTAAAGGTGTTTATTCAAATGCTGATTGTGTACCTGAAAATTTTAAAATACTTGGTAATACATTTAGTTGTGCATTGTGTCCAAAAGGATGGGTATGTAGGTTCTTTGGATGGAATGGTTTTTGTATTGAATGGCATGATGGTGATATAAATGATAATCACAGACATGAAATACCTTGTTTTAATGGTGTTTGTCTATCAAATCAAATTTGTAATACTACATCACTTCAATGTGAATTTGAAAGTTGTGATGTTTCAATTTGTCATGATTCATTAGAATGTTATCAGAATCATCCAAGTCAACCTAGATTCTGTGTTAGTGAATTTGTTATACCATTTATTCAACTACCATCATCACTTCCACCTTTTATTGATAGATTTGGTTAATATCTTCATAAAATAAAAATTAATATTAAAAAACATAAAAATATCCTAATAAAATTAATTGTATTATTAAAAATGTCTGTTTTGCCAAAAAAAAAAAAAAAAAAAAAAAAATTTATTTTATGCAATTTAAAAATAATTTTCCACAACGTTGTAATAATACATCAAAAATCTAAAAACAGATATCTATTTTTATTTAGATATATATCTATCTATATATTTATTTATTATAATATGTTTAATAAATTAAAGAAACCAACAATACCAAGTAATAATAGCAATAGTATTAGTGTTGATAATAATAATAGTAGTATAAATACAAGTGATGATAAAAAAGAGAGTAGTAGCAGTGGTGCAAGTGGTTTAATTAATAATTTATTTAGAAAATCAAATTCCAGTCAATCACCAAATAATAATAATATAAATTCACAACCAAAACCAACTATTCTTAGTCAAACTACAGATGTATCATCAATATTAAACTTTCAACCAATTAGAGATCAATATAAATTACATTTTATAGATGCAATTGAATTTATAAAAAATGAACAAAACCTGATAAACAATTTAAATTTAATAAATAGTTCAACACCACCACAATCAAATTCACCAGTTTTATCATCAGTAAATAGTAATAGCAATAACAACAATATATTATCAACACCATCAAACATTCAACAAAACAACAACAATAATAATAATTTAATATCATTAATAATTGATCCAAAAATAATTGGATTAATGAATTTAATTATTGATACAACATTTTTAAAAACCAATGGAATTGATAAAATATATGAACTTAAATCTGGTAAATTGGAAACTGAAAGTAAGAATATCATTTATTTGATAAGACCAAAGGTGAAATATATGAATTTAATATCTGATCATATTAGAGGCCATTTATATGATTTTGTAAAAAAGAATTATTCAATTATCTACATACCAAAAGTAGATCCAGTTTGTACATCAATATTGGAAGAACAAGGTGTCCACGGTAACTTTTCAACTATAACTTCAATGCCAATGGATTTAATACCATTTGATAATGATGTACTATCAATGGAATTACCAAATTCATACACTGAATTCCTATATGAAAATAACCGTTCCATTTGTTACGAAATTGCCAAATCAATAATGAAACTTCAACAATTATTTGGAATTATACCAATGTTAAAAGGTAAAGGTAAAGCATCAAAATTGGTTGTTGAAATTTTAAATCGTTTACGTACAGAACGACAACAACAATTTGAACATCAATCAAGAGAAACTGGTGAACCCATTCAACAATTTGAAGTATCAAAAGAAATTGAATCAATTACTATTGTAGATAGAGATTTAGATTTAATTACACCATTATGTACACCATTAACCTATGAAGGATTAATTGATGAATACTTTTCAATTAATAATAATATCCTCCTCGTTGATAGTCAAATACTTACAGATAGTATAAATGGTAAACCAAATAATGTTGGTACAACAAGTCATAGTGGGTCAATGTATTATAGTAAAAAATCATCATACCCATTGCATAGTGGTGATAAAGTATTTTCAGAAATTAGAAATTTAAATTTCTCAAATTTAATTGGACCAGGTGGTGTACTAAATTCAAAAGCAAGACAACAACAAACAGATGACAAAAAACAATTAACTGGTCAAGAATCGTTATCTGCATTACGTGATTTAATGAAACGTGTAAACGCATCTAAACAAGAAGAATTTTGTTTACAAGTTCACGTTGGTATAGCAGAGAAAATCCATGAAATTACATCATCAACTTATTTTCAAAATAGATTAGATTGTGAACAAAAATTATTAATGGGTTCAGATTTATACTTGGCAGAGAAATATATATTGGATTGTATTGCAATTAAAGACCCAATTTTAAAAGTTTTACGTCTACTTTCCCTTTACAGTCTATCAAGTAATGGATTAAATTCAATGGATTATGAAATGATAAAAACTAAATTAATTTCAAATTATGGTATTGAATGGTTAATTAACCTATCACAATTGGAACGTATTGGTTTGATACTAATTAGAAAACAAGATTCAAAACCAATTGGTAATTTTCAATTGGTTAAAGAAGATTTAAATTTAATTGTTGAAGATGTATCAGAATCAAATCCATCTGATTTCTCTTATGTTTATTCTGGTTATGCTCCATTATTAATTAGATTAATTCAATATTCATTACCAAATTCTAGAATTGGTTGGAAATCAATTGATCCAATTTTAAAATTATTACCTGGTCCTTCATTTGAAGAAAATCAATTATATTTTATTTCAAATAATAATACCAATAATAGTAAAAGAGATAGTAAAGATATTAGCAGTAATGGCAGTGGTATGACAAGTTCAAATTCATTTCAATCAATTTCAAATTTATTAAATTCTCAATCCAGTTCACCAAATTCAACGATTAATAATAGTGGTGGTATACCAATCAACATACCAAATAATAATACAAATTTAGTTACAATTGAAAAACCAATAATTTCATTTATATTTTTTGTTGGTGGCGTTACATTTTCAGAAATTTCAGCATTAAGATTTCTAGGTAAACAAACAAATAGAAAGTTCATTATTTTAACTACAAAATTAATTAACGGTGATTCTTTAATTCAAACTTTTTTAGATCCAATTGGTTAGATAAATAAAAATAAAAATAAATTTATAATAATTATAATAATAATAATAATAATAAAAAAAGAGATATAAAAAGAGATTAAATTTAATCAACACACAAATAGAACTTTTTAATCTTTGAAAGTGTATGGTGGTTGTAATTTATATATTTTTTTTTAATAAATTTGATGGGTATATAATATTAATTGTGTTCATAACACACATATATTATACCCAATAAATTCACAAATTTGGTTAATTTCAAAAAAAAAACAATCACACACAACACCAAACTCACACCCCATATTAATTAAAAATATTCATATCAAATTTGCAAAACTGTATAAATTAACTATATAACTGCCAAACAATATTTTTAAATTTTTTTTTTTTTTTATAATTTTCAAACTTTTTTGGCCAACATACAATAAATCCAAAATCATTGTGTTTGTGATTATTTATTTATAATTTTTTCATCTCATATTAATATTATAATTCATACTCCCACACAATCAAACACACTCATATTCACACACATACTGACACAATATAAAAAAACACTCAAACACAAGTTATAGTATATTGTTAGATACTCTATCAACCACCCCCAATACCACCATTTTATATAAAAGTAAATAAAACACAACAACAACATTAATAATATCCTTTAAACAATTTTTTATATATACAAAAAAAAATACAAAAGTCAAAACAGTGTTCATCAACTTTTTAAAACTTTTTTTTTATTTATTATTTATTTTATATTTTGTATTATTGAAAGATCATACAATTTGTAATAATAATTATTTATATATTTATTTTGTAAAACTATACATATAAACATAAACACATACATATACATATTAAAAAAAATGATTATGGATAGTAAATATGGTAATAATATAATTGACTTTTTAAGATAGTACGTATTAGAATTTAAACATCATATGAAAAAAATAAAAATAAAAATATCTAACACACATCAATAAATTAAATTATTTTATAGTTTAGAAAAATTTGTTATTAGTTTAGCAAAAGATAATCAAACTAAACAATTTAGTACATTTAAAATTCAATCATTATTAAATCCATCAAGTGAAAGTTATTTTGAAAATTTATCAAAATTCCTAATAACAGTTATATCAGCAAAGACTGGTAGTAATTTCATTAGTGCTGAAAATTTAGAAAATGTACGTAAAATATTAATTCATTTTTTGGGTGATCAACTTGAAAATTTATCAACATTATCCTATGAAGAATTATATGATGCAATTGTTGATGAAGTTGGTAGAAATGGTACAATCACTAAAATTATTCATGCGACTAAAGTTGCAATTGACTTTTTATCAACATTTAAAAAAGTATCGGAAATAATTGAAAATTCACCAGAATCCAACAAGTTAAAAGAATGTTTATCAGCACCAGTTGGCCAACTTGCAAATAGTGTTAGTGGTGTATTCAACTTGGTTGATTATTCAGATATTGAAAGATTTTTCAATAATTTATCATCTGAAAATAATCAATCACCAGATTTAAATATTTCAAATATAATATTAGATTTTAAATCATTATTAGAAATGTTAGATTCAAATCATGATAATAATAATAACAGTAATAATGAATCAACTACAACTACAACAAATAATACAAATACTACAACTACAATTACTACACCATATTATTCAAAAGATAAAATTATTAAAGTTAGTGGACCATCATATGTATATACACCAAATGATTGTGAAGTATTAATTCAAGTTGGTATACCACCAGATACATTAAAACGTGATCAATCAATATTTCATTTTATTGTACCACATTTTTTAATTTCACAAGATGTATCAATTTCCGAAGTTGAATTTCCAATTTTTTACAATAAATTTGTACAAAAAGGTAAAACAAAGGTGGTAATTATATGTACAGTTGAACAAAAACAAAGAATTGAAACTATATTATCAGAATCAATATTTGGACCAAAACCAGAACACATTTATACCAAAGAAGAAATTTGTATTGTAGATTATGAAATTGATTTGGCAGTTGAACGTTTGGCGATTGATAGTAAAGCAAATGATGAAAAATTAGATTCCTACGTAATTTTTAAAACATTTGATGAAAAAGGTAATGTTGAATTGGAATTACCATCAAAATCAGATCCAATCAATAAAATGATAAATGTTAAAATTAGAAATACCAAAGGTTTGATTAGTTTTCAAGATGAAGAGAACGGATCAACCTCAATAATTGATTCAACCATTGAATCACCATATGTGCCTGTATTTAAATTGGGTACTGATCATGAGCAAATAAAGAAATTTAAAGCACCAATATTGGGTGTAACTTTCCTGGGTGTTTCACATGGTTTGGATTTTACACATTGTTCACATACAACTGGTTTCATAATTTGGATTAATGGTAGTGGTATAGTTGTTGATCCACCAGTTGGTAATACAACGTATCTTCAAAATAATGGTATCTATGGTAAAGCTGTTGAACATATTATACTTACTCATTGTCATGCTGATCATGATTCTGGTATACTTCAAAAAATCATTGAAAGAAATAAAGTTACCTTGTACACTACAAAAACAATCAACGAATCTTATATGAGAAAATTAAAATCATTAACTGGTATATCAGAAGCAAGTTTAAAGAATTACTATACATGGGTACCTGTTACAATTGGAAATAAAATTAAAATCTTGGGAGCAGAATTTGAATTTGATTATTCTTTCCATGTAATTCCAACAATTCGTTTCAAATTGGAGATATATAAAAAAAAGATTTCATATTCTGCAGATACATTTTACGATTTATCAAGATTTGAACGATTGGAACACCAAGGTATACTATCAAAAAAAAGAATTGAAAGATTAAAATCATTTGTTTTCGATGCGGACATGATTATTCATGAAAGTGGTGTTGCACCAATTCACACACCAATTGAAAATTTATTGGCATTACCAGATGAAATTAAAAAGAAAATTCGTGTTGTTCATTGTAGTAGTAAAATTAATACACGTGGTGAAATCATTCGTCCAAAAGAAGGTTTGGAAAATACAGAAATCATTGAAGTTGATAGAAAATATAAAGGTGCTGCAGAGTGTATTCAAATTCAAACTGCCCTCAATCATTGTAATATATTCTCAAAATTAACTCCATCTGAAGTACAACGTGTATTCTTTTTATGTAAAAAAGATTGGGTAAATCGTGGTGATATCATCATTGAAAAAGGTACAAAATCAGATCACTTTTTCATTATCCTTAGTGGTAAAGTATTAGTGTATGAAAATGAACCTGACCATTCAACAACTATAAAATTATGTGCTGGTGAAACATTGGGTGAAAGTGCATTACAATTAGATAAAGAAATTGATGCATCTGCCACAGTTATTGCAGAAACTGATGTATGTCTTTTAATTTGGAAAAAGTGTGATCTTCGTACTGAATTCTTTTCAGATTTAAATCAATTCATAACTAAAGTACACATGGACTTATCACATATCAATTCATGTCGTGATTCAATTATTCGTGCATTTCAATTCAATATAACTCAACATATAAATAAAGAAGAAGTTGATTTAATTGCCAATGGTTCAAAAGATGTTTCATTTTCAAATCAACAAGTAATTTTCAATGAAGGTGATAAATCAGATTGTATGTACATTGTTAAACAAGGTCGTGTTAAAATATCAAGTAAAAAAACTCAATCAATTATCAAATATTTAGAAAAAGGTGAATTCTTTGGTGAAACTGCATACAAATTATCAAATGAAATTGAAAGTAAAAACCTCAAAGAAACTGGATTAATTGCTGATAATATTAATTTTCCAACTCGTTCATTCACAGCAACAGCAGCAGGTCAAACTATACTATTGAAATTAGATGGTGATTCAATTGTTAATCCACGTATTCAAAATATTATTCAATTACAATATCGTAAAAATCATGAAGATAATAATAGATTAAGTCAAGTTTCATCACCAAGAAATTATACAAGTACTTCAAGAAAATCTTCATCTGCTTCATTAAATAATGTTAATTTTAATAATTTTAATATTACAAATACAAATAATACTACCACCAATATTAATAATATCAATAATAATAATAATAATAATAATGATGTTCAATTGGTTGTTATTGTACCTGAAAAATTAAATATTTCAAATAATCAATAATTGTCATTACCATCTTTATTTAAACTAACCAAAATAAAATAAAAAACGTTTTTTCTAAAATTAAAATTAATTCAATTTTTTCGTTTTTTTTTTTTTTTTTCATTCATTTTTTTATTCGTTACTTACACAGAAAACACACATACATACGAAATGGATTTAGTAGGATATGATTTTAGTGATAATAGTGATATTGAAGAATTAGAAGGTGAAGAAGATCAAGGTTCAATATCAGTTATAAGTGATACTGTTGATAATCATGAAATTTCAATAAATGAAAATGGTGAAATTACTATTGCATTAAATAAAAACAATGGTAGTAATGGTAATGGTAATAATAAGAAAAGAACATTAGATAAATTATATGAAAATGATGAAACAACTGTTACAACTACTGCAACTACCGAAACTACAACAACTACCACAACAACAATTATTAGCAAGATAGGAGATACATGTAATGTTTGTAATATAGATAAATCAAAATATAAATGTCCTGGTTGTAGAATTTTATTTTGTTCATTGGTTTGTTCAACTAAACATAAAACTGATACGAAATGTACTGGTGTTAGAAAAGATAATCATTTTATACCATTAAATAAATTTAAAGATTCTGATATTGTAAATGGTATGTATATACATTTGTATTGTATGATATTAGTAATAGTATGTATACTAATAATAATGACACATATTACTTTAGATTTCAACTTTTTAGATAAAATTAATAGAGTAAATGAAAATGGTAAAGCAATAGTAGCAAATTCATTCATTAAATTTAAATCAAAACATTTACAACAATTTGCATTTAGAAAAAATATAAATCTTTATATTATGCCAAAAGAAATGTCAAGACATAAAGATAATACTACAACTTTTAAAAAAAAGTATGCATACATATACATACATACAATATCACATTTAAATATACTAATATGTTTGTCATGTGTTACAGTAATAAAAACTCAATACAGTGGAGAATTGAATGGTTATTTTTAGATGATGATTTTAAATTGATTGATCAATCAATTCAAGATACAACTATAATAAGTGAATTATTACACAAACATATAGACGACCCTATAAATATATACAACATTAAAAATATATTAAAGAAATATAATTCAAATAGAAATTGTGTAGATGCAAATGAAAACTTTACAATTTTAATGAAAAGAGAAAGAGATTCTGTATGTATAGTTGTATTATCATCATATTCACAGTACAAACAATATTAACATCACTCTACATATGTATTATAATAGAAAAATCAATATTATAAGTTTGATTTAAATAAATCATTTGATGATAATTTTCAATTTAAAGAGATTATAGAATATCCAACATTACTTTTATTCACTAGTAATTCAAGTTTATTATCAAATTATAATATAATTCCACCACAAGATATACCAGCAATAGAGAAACAACAACAAGAAATTATAAAAACAAATTTATGTTTTAAAACAAAATATGATCCAAATTTAACAAACACAGAAGACCAATCAAAAAGAATTTTAAAATATAATGAAACTACAGTTAATAGAAATAACAAAAAAACATACAATAATAAATTTAAAAATAATAATAATAACAATAATAATAGTAAGAAAGAACCAATTAACACCACTTCGAAAAATGATGATTCATAATAAATAAAAAGTTTTATCGTGATGTTATCATATGATATTCACACATAACCCATTCTGATCAAATATAGAAATTGATGATTCAATTTTCAAATAATTTATTTTTTTCAAAAAATTTACAATTGTGCGACCATAAAACCAAAGGTTGCAACAAAAATATCTTGATTATTTTAATAGTATTTAATTTGAATTTAATTTTTTATTTTTTTTTGAAAATGAAAGAGTTATTTTTTTATTTGGGCAATTAATTTTAATATTTTTTTCATAAAACTATATATACACATAACATAAAAACATATTCACTCACGAATAAAATAACTTTTCGATAAATCGATTCGCACACACACTACACTACACACAATTACATAATTTTGTATTTTTTAATTTTTACACACCCAATAATTTAAATCGTATTAATTTATTAGGTGATATAGAAAAGAAAATAGTAATATAGATATATCACTTTACCAATTTTGGATTTGGATTAATAATTATTTTTTATTATAAAATTATAATATCACCCACACATACATAAACTTCCATTTACATTCAAATTAATAATAATAACATTACCATTATTGTGTTTGTGTTTTTTTTTTTGTTGTTATTTTTTTCATAATAATTTTTACCTTTTTTTCATTTGTTTTAAAATCTATTCTGACAATTGTTTGTTTAGCTATATTTGTTTTAAATTTGTTTTTTTTTTGTACATATACACACACACTATTAAATTCAACGCATATATTCATACTATCACAATAGTTATTTAAAATTCTTTTTATTTATTCATTTTTCTATTCATATTTTTAATTTTTAAAATAAAATCAAAAACTATTAAAATGAAATTAATTCCCGAAATCCCATTTTTCAATTTTATAAATAAAATTAATGGCGAATCAACTGCAACAACAATAGCTACTGATTCAGCAACAGCATCAACATCAACTACACCTACTATTATTGAAGAGTATTCAGAAACAGTGATTGGAAATAATGATCAACATGAAAAAATTGTAAATATAGAAAAAGAATTGACAGAATCAATAATGATTAACGAATCAAGTGAAGTGATAACACTTTCAAACAATGTAAATAGTAATAGTAGTTCAAAGAAATCAAGAAAGAAGAGAAAAGTTAATAATAATGGAGTAAAAAATCAATCTTTAGAGGTAGAATACAGAAAAGGTCACTTTATAAATTCACGTGGCATGAAATTAGTATCGCAAGAGTGGATTCCAAAGAATCCAAAAGGAGTAGTCATTGTTGTTCATGGATATGGTGATAATTCACAAGGCTCGCTTCGTTCTGACTGCGAGGTAATAGCACGAAATAACTTTGCTACATTCGTATATGATCAACAAGGTCATGGTCTTAGTGAAGGTATCACTTGTTATGTAAGAGATTTCGAAGATTTGGTAGAAGATTCAATGTTATTTATTTCAGATATCACATTTAGATATCCAACATTAAAGAGATTCATTTATTGTTGCTCAATGGGTGGTGCAGTTGGTTTATGTATTTCATTAAAGAAACCAGAAATTTTTAATGGTGGTTTAGTTTTATTAGCACCATTAATTAAATTGGATGATAATATGGTTCCAAATCCAATGGTAATTTCATTATTAACTTGGGTATCTCAATCATTTCCAACATTAGCAATTGTACCTGGTGAAAATGTTTTAGATCGTTCAATTAAAGATCCAATCAAAAGAGCAGAACATGCAACTCATCCATTAACATACAAAGGTAGAACTCGTTTAGGTACTGGTTTAGCAATACTTCGTGTTACTAGTTACCTTCAATCTAATTTGGAAAATGTAACAGTACCACTCTGTATTTTACATGGTGAATTAGATAGAGTATCATCTCCAATAGTTAGTGAAGAATTATTCAAAAAAGCAAGTAGTACCGATAAACATTTGAAAATATACGATAATATGTGGCATTCATTAACAAGTGAACCAGAATCTCATTTAGTTTTTAATGACATTGTAAATTGGATTGACAAAAGAATTGAAAAAATAGATATTAATAATAATAATAACAACAATAACAATAATAATGACCAAGATACAATAGGTTCCTCAAGTTTTTAAAAATAAGAAAATTAATAATATAATAATAAATTGGCTAACATAGAGTTATCGGTTTGAAATACTATTTAAATAAGTAAAGAATATCATTGTATTGTTTTAAACTTTTAATTAATGTTGTAATTGAATTCGGTATTTTCTTTTTATAGTATATAAAGACTTTTTTCAAATACTTTATTATTCTTTTCATAGTATTTGCCACCTAAATGATTATCTCGACAAAAACATAACTTGTCACCCATTCATCGTGTCATGACCTTGTTGATCATATACAAAAGTAGCAAAGTTATTTCGATTACTTCGTAGTCAGAACGAAGCGAGCCTTGTGGATTATCGTCTGTGAGCGGTCATGGAATGTATATTTAAAACTAGATAGTATTTTAATCTTGTGTAGATTAATTTTTTTGGTTTAGACATATATACATAACGTTTTTGTCGGTTTTTTGAAAAAAATTTCGTTTTGCTCGTTTTTTTAATTTAATTTTTTTTTTTTTTTATAAATTTTTCTCCAACAATCGTATACTTAATAAATAAATAAAATGGATACAATTATTGTTGAACAACCAGTTGAACCTTTAATAGTAACTGAAAATGATGTAATTCAACAAACAACTACAGTAACAACTGAAAATATTAATCAACAAATAGAGGTCACACAAACTATCATTGAACCAGTTGAAAATAAACAAGAGGAATCTAATTTAATAAATACAAACGAACAACAAATACAAGATATTAAACAATGTGAAACTGAACAAATAGATGAAATTAAACAACAAGATGAAGTCAAACCAGTAGAAGTCATTCAAGAGCAAGGAGAAATTGAACAAGAGCAAGGAGAAGTTAAACAAGAAACTACAACAACTACAACAGGAATATCTACAAATAAAGAAACAAGTGATAGTTCAGATGATAGTAGTGATGACAGCAGTAGTTCAGATAGTAGCAGTGATAGTAGCAGCGATAGTTCAGATGATGATTTAGATGATATTATATCAAAACCAACAGTTACAACAGCAAAAACAACAACTACTACAACAGCAAACAATAACAAAAAGAAGAATAATAAAAAAAAGAAAAACGACGATTGTGATGATGATAATGACAATGATAATTCAAACGATAATTTAGATTCATTACCAAAAGAAGAACCAATTTTCATTGAAATACCAAAAGAAGTACAAATTGTTGAATTTGGTATATTAAAATCAATTGTTGATGATATGTTGGTAATTAAATCATCATCTATTTCAAGTGCAGCATTGGATATTGATTCAATAGTTTGTTTAGAAGATAGAACTACAATTGGTAGAGTTTATGAAGTATTTGGTCAAGTAATTGAACCTGTTTACTCTGTTAGAATTCCAAGTAATTTAGATATCACAATGACAAATCAAAATAAAAAACCACAACAAGCAGAAAAAGCAGTTGAACCAGAAACAAAAGTTGAACCAATAGTTTCAGAAGCATCTGCTGTATCATCTGAAACCACAACCACCACACCAGATCAAGATATTGAAGATAAAAAAGATGAAGAAAAAAAAACAGAAATAACTGAAGTAACAGAATCAAAAGAAACAACAGAGACAGCATCTACAGCAGCAGTAGTAGAAAAAACAATACTTGTAAAGAGAAAGATTGTATTGGATCAAAATACAAAAATGTATTATGTAAATAAACCAGAACTTTCAAAATTTGTCATTGCTGCAAATATCTATACAAAAGGATTTGATGCATCAAATGAAAATGATGATGAATGTGATGAAAATGAAATGGATTTTAGTGATGATGAAAAAGAAAGAGAATATAAATTAAAGAAAAAAGAAAATAATAGAAAAAGAAAAATGGCAAATACTGAAGGTGGTAATAATAATAACAACAATAACAGAAATAACAATAGAAGAAATAATAAAAACAACAATAACAATAATAATAACAATAGCAATAACAACAACAACAACAATAATAATAATAACAATAAAAATAATAATGATCAACATCTAAATAAATATCCAAAACAAGATTTCAGTTTTGATTATACACCATTAACAAGAAATGCAATTCCACAACCAAATTTACCACAAAATCATTATAATACTGTAAATTTTGGATTACCAATTCATCCACAACAACCTCAACAATTTCAACAACAACAATTCCACCAACAGCAACCACCACAACCACAACAACCTCAACAATTTCAACCTCAGCCAATGTTTAGACCACAACAAAATTCATTTAGACCACAACAACCACAACAACAAAATATTTTCCAATCTTATCAAAGTTTAATTAATATGTATCAAACTCCAAATCAACAACCACAACAACAACCTCATCCACAACAAAAACCAAATCAAAATAATTAAAATTAAATTTTTATTTATTAATTACATTAATAAAATTATTTATTAGTTAATCATCTATAAACGATTGTTTTTTTTTAATATATTCATTGGTCCAAACATAACAAGTAAACTAATTAATTTAACCGGACCGGTCCAGAAAGAGTTTCATTTGCTTCCAATGTAAATGTTTGACCAGGTGTTGGATTTCCTGGTGAAATTGTCAACAGTAATTAATTTTTAATATTTGTTTCATTTCTATGTATACAAATACTATTTGATTATTTGTTGATATTATTATTATTAAGAAAACAGTCTTAATTCAATATTTATGGAAACAGTTAATCATTATCATCGTTATCAAATTGTTCAAACAATTATAGACTCTTTTTTGGTTTTATAAATATTATATATTGTTTTTGATTATTTTTGGTTTTATTATTTATTATTTGTTTTATTTATACTCTATTAATTGCTTGATTTACTATAGTTCCTACTATATATGATTGGGCCATGCCCTTTACTTTCTTTCTTGCGTCTAAATGTGGTGATAAAAAGATAGTGTAATTAGTATGATGATGATGATGATGATGATTGATGATGAGTCATATGATAATAATGACAATATATGTTATTTACCTTTTGCACATTTAATATAACCAACTAAATTTGCAGATGCAAGTAAAAAGCAAACAATTTCAACAACTAACCACATTAAATGAACACTAAATAGTGAAACTATACAGAAAAATATCCAAACTACAGGTAAACCTAAAGTTGGTACCCAAAATAATAAAGATTCAGCAGGATTAACTTGACTTTTATCTTGAACAGATTCAAATACCCAATTATTTTTACCATCTTCTTTAATTTCATTCCACCATCTTAAACCTACTAATAAACGACCAGATACATTTTTAACTGTCCAAAAATCAAATGCACTTGCTACCACCACAATAATAAATGTTATAACAAAACCAACATCTACAAATGTTGATAAAATAAATATACCAATTGCTATTGCTTTAAAAAAAAAGTGAAAAAATAATGTAATTGGATGTTTTGGTGCTTTACTTGATGGTTGAAGTGCTGGATCAACTGGTTCTGAAGATACATTATCACTTGGATCATCTGAAAATGGTGAATACTATAAGATGTATAATAAAAGTTAGAAAACTAACAGTCATGGTTTTTGTGCAATTATTTATCATCATTGTATTTACTTTCATCATCTTTATTTATATATATTTGCTGTTTGTTGTTTATTGTTGTGTTTGATAATTATTATCTATATTTGAAAACTATATTATTCACCCTACTACTATACACTATAAAGCTATACTTTATTATATTTATTAACTATATATTATATTTTATAAAATGCAATGAATAAAAAAGTATAATTCTATATTTTCGATTTCTCTCTGTAATTTAATTTAAAAAAAAATAAAAAAAAAAATAAAAAAATTATTTTTGAATTTTTTTTTTCACCACCTGTTACATTTGTTTGTTTAAATATATTTAATTTTTAATTATTTATTTATTTTTGATTAATTTTTTCTAATTTTTGTTTATGTAATAATCTTAAATCTTTACGTATAATTTTACCAGTTGTAGTAGTTGGTAATTCATTTATAAATTCAATTTCTTTTGGATATTCATGAGCAGATAATATTTTTTTAACATAGTTTTGAATGTCTGTTCTAAGACGATCAATATTATCAATTGTATTGATTGGTTGATTTAATACAATGTATGCTTTTACAATTTCACCACGCAATTCATCTGGTACACCAATAACACCAACATTCAATACAGATGGATGTTTCAATAAACAATTTTCAATTTCAGATGGACCAATACGATAACCACTACTATTAATGATATCATCATCTCTACCAGTATAGAAAATATAACCATCTGAATCTTTTTTACCAAGATCACCCGTAACTAACCATTTACCAACCATTTTTTTAGCTGCGGCAGCTGGATTTTTCCAATATGTTAAAAATGAAACAGGGTCTGGTGTTAATAATGCAATATCACCAACTTGACCAACTGGTAATATGTTACCATCTTTATCAATAATTTCAACGGTATGACCTGGTATTGGTTTACCAATGGATCCACTTTTAATTGGGAATGCTTGAGGACAATTACCAACAAGCAAATTTGCTTCAGTTTGACCATAAAACTCTGCAATTTCCACACCAAATTGTTCTTTACCCCAAACCAATAGTTTATCACCTAAACTTTCACCACCACTACCAATGGACGACATTTTAATATCACCTTTAACCAATTGATCTTCTTGTTGTTTCATAATTTTCAAAGCAGATGGTGGAATAAATGCAGTATCAACTTTATGTGTTTTCAATAGTGAAACGATTTTAGTTGGTTCAAATTTAGTCATACGATGTGCCAATACTGTTACACCATAAAACAGTGATGGTATTAAACAATCAAATAATCCACCTATCCATGCCCAACATGATGGTGTATAAAATACATAATCATTGGTTGATTTTCTTTGTGGGAAAAAATTTTGAGGTAATTGCACACCAGGTAAATGTCCAATTAAAACACTATGAGAATGAAGTGCTCCTTTTGGATTACCTGTTGTACCTGATGTAAATATAATAACAGCTGGATCATTTGATTTACTTTTAATTGGTTTAAATGATTTTGAATATGTTTCTGAAATTTCTTCATTCCACCTGTTGAGGTAGTAAATTTATATGGTGATTAGTATTATGTGTATATATGTTGTATACCTATTTTTACTATTATACATACTCTTCAATTAAATGTTTATTATTATTAATTATTTGATTATCAGTTGGTAATTTACCAAATACAATTATCTTTTTTAAAGAGGGTAATGAAGGTAAAATTGATAATAGTTTATTTAGATTATCAGAATCTGTGAGGACACATGAGGCAGTTGAATATGATAATCTAAATTCCAATGCTTCTGGACCAAACAATGGAAATAATGGCATTGTAATCATACCAGATCTAAGATTTGTAGTGTGAGACAATGCACATTCAAATCCTTGTGGTAACAAAACACCAATTCTATCACCATGTTCTAATCCAATCTCTTTAAATTTATTTGCAAGTTGATTTGATTTGATTTGTAAATCTTTAAATGTATATTCTTTAATTATTCCTTTATCTTCATTTACTACATGTTTAATTGCAATGTGATTCATCTTTTCAGGATCAGTTGCATGTTTATCACATATTTCTTGACCAATATTAAAATATTCTGGTATTGTCCATTTAAATTCACCATATATCTCTTTGTAATTATTACTTATCTTTGTCAAATTTAATTTTCTATCAATAAATTCATATGGTGTTGATTGACAATAAAATCTATTAAATTTATTTATATTATTATTGATAATACTATTATTTAATGTTACTGTTGTTTTTGTTTTTATAGTATTACTATTAGCAGCATTATTAAATAAAATAGAACAAATTGGTTGTCTATTTTTTATTAAAACTCTGTTTATCATTTTATTTGTGCGCATACGCTGATGAAAATAATAAAAAAAAAATGAAAAAAAAAAAAAATATCTATTTTTTTAAAATTTTATTGTTGTGCCATTATAAAATTATAAAAAAAAAATCCAAATATCAGAAATTCGAAACGATACTTATTTTTTGAAAGGAGATAATATTTTATTTGTAATAACTATGAATTTATTTTTTATTTATCTTTAAAATTTAAATTTTTATCTTTTATACTTTTTTTTTTATTTTCAATATATTTTGCTATAATAAAATATAAAACTTCTTTATTATTTTATTTGTTTAATTTGAATTTGTATGTATCTGTATATGCTGTAATTATCTATTATAACTATATATTTATTTGAATTTATGTTTATTTTGGTGTTTATTCAATTATTAAGAATGTATCATATTTTAATTTATTTTTTATTTCTATATCATCTTCTATTAAACTACTATAATATTTCCATATTGATAATGATTTATGACAATTAAATCTGAAATTTTGATCAAATAAACTATTGACGTTGTATGCTTTTTTTAAATAGTTTCTAAATTCTGTTCTTTTTGATAATTTTAAAAATGAAAAATCTGCATCTCCATATATGTTTATAAATTCATATGGTACTTGACATTCTAATTTTATATTTTCATATTGATTATCTTTATTGCTCCTATTATTATTGTTGTCATTATTACTATTTAAAAAATCTTGTGATATATTATAATTATTTTCTTTATTTTCTATATTTGGTGTACATGTTGCTTTATATAATAATTGAATTTTCATTTTTTTAAAAGATAAATGGAGGCAGAAAAAATTGTGCAGCAGAAAAAAACACAATTTATAAAATGGTTGTGTGTTTTTTTATAATTTTTTTATACTATTCTACTAAATTCCATTTTTCTAAGAAATCAAAAAAGGAAAATTTTTAAAACTAAAATAAATTTTGAAGGTTGATCAAAAAATTGTAACTTAATATGAATTATATAATAATCTAAAAATAGAAATTTAAATATAATTAACAAATAAAAATAAAAATTTAATTTAATTAGAAATTTAAATATAATTAACAAATAAAAATAAAAAAAAAAAATAAAAAAAAATAAAATTTAAAAATTTAAATTAAAACCATATGAACATATTAATAATATAAAATTTATATATAAATGTCAAAAATAAAAGCAATTACATTTGATGCAACAGGTACATTATTCAAAGTTAGAGGATCAATAGCAATAAACTATAGTAAAGTATTTAGTCAACATGGTATACAATTAAATCAAGATATAGATAGTAAATTTTTAAAGTGTTTTTCAGAGCTATCTAAAAAGTATCCAAGTTATGGTCATTCAGTGTCAACAGATAATGATGAAAAATATAAAATGATTAATAGACATGGTGAAAAAAATGGATTTCTATGGTGGAATCATTTAATGAAAACATTGTTACAACAATCATCAAATTTAACAAATGAAGAAATTGATAATATACCAACATCAACTTATAAAGATATGTATAATAAATTTAGTTCTGATAGTAACAGTAGTATAGGGTCACATGAATTTTGGGAACTTTTTCCCGAAACTAAACAGGTACTTGGTGAATTAAAGAAACAAGGTTATATATTATCAGTAATTTCAAATTTTGATGAAAGAATATACCCAATTTTAAAACAACTAGATATAATCAATTACTTTTCAACAATTACAACATCCATTGATGTAGGTTATCAAAAACCACATCCTGAAATTTTCAACAGATCGTGGGAGAAACTTTTAACCATTGATCCATCTTTGGTTAAATCACAAGTAATTTACGTTGGTGATAGTATAGAAAAAGATTGTATAGGCTCTTCAAATTTCGGTTTCATTCCATGTTTAATTAATAGAAAACCTGATACTCCTAATAATCCTAAAAATTTTAAAATTATTAAAAATTTAAATGAATTATTACCATTATACCAAGGTAAATAAATAAATAAAAGCTTATCATTTAATTCACTGAATTGAATATTTAAAATATGTAATACAGGAACATTAGTATAGTAATTACAGATTTTTTTATCTCTAAAAAGCATATAATATTTTTAATATTAATAATATTTTTTTATTTTTCATTTTAATTTTTCTTTTTAATCTCATAATTTTTGCTCTTATGTTATAATAAATGTGAATATGATTGTTTAAAAGAAACTGATTGCCATAACTCTGAAACTTATTGGTGAATGTAGTGACGCTTTTGAAGATTCTAAAGATAGATGTAAATAAAAATTAAACAACGTTTTTAATTCACTAAATTTCATTTTCATTTATCTTTTTTTTTTATTATTCTTTATTAATCAATATAAATTAAATATTTATTTAAATGTAACTTTTAGACCATTTTTTTCAAATAATTTACACTTTAGATATTATTTTTTGATCAAAAAATAAATAAAAAACAAAATCAACCATTAATTTTTTTTTTAATTTTATAATAATATTAAATATATAGAATGAATAAATTTATAATTTGTTTATTGATATATTTATCAAATACAATTATTTGTACTACTGTAGTTAATGCAGTGGTTGGTAGTTATAATGGACCACAATATTCAAATGGATTAAATGCAGGTTATAAATCAGGATGGAGTAATGAAGCATTAGGACCATTAATGGGTGAAGCAGGTATTAGAAGTCAAAGAATGTCATTCCCATGTTCATTTTTTGATACTTGGGGTTACAATATACTGTATGATAATAATAGTTTTAAAAGTGCAAAGATTGCAGGTCAAAGTAATTTCACAGCATTTATTACATATAATCAAACTGATGGTTCATTAGTACCAGCTTCAATTTATGAACCAATATTTGTGAATGATGCAGTAAATAAAGATAATCATTTTGCAATGTGTATATCAAAGATTGTATCAACTTATAAAGAAGATGTTAAAATATATGAAATTTATAATGAACCTGATTGGGTTAGTGATTGGCAAGTAGTTTCAACATGGAAAACATCTCCTCCAACCAATGCTCAATTAGCTCGTTTTCAAGGTGACATTTTCACATATGTTAGATTATTAAGAATATCATGGGAAGTTGCAAAGTCAATTGATCCAACTTGTTTTATTACTGTTGGTGGATTGGGGTATCCTGAATTCTTAGATGCTGTATTAAGATATACTGATGATTCAACTGTTACAAATGATCCAACTAGAACTGGTAAAAATTATATTGATGCTATATCAACTCATTTCTATCCAATATTTGCAACTAGTAAAACCAATTCAGATTCATACTTGAATGCATATGAAACACATCAAAATAATTTCAAAGCAGTAACAAATAAATATCAATTTAATCCATCAATTTGGATTGTAACTGAAACAGGTGCTGCTTCTAAAACAGGTGGTGGTTATTATGCAAGTGAAATATTGGCAAGAAATTATTTCCTTAAATTACCTAGTATCTCTGTTAAAAATGGTGTAACTCAAAATCATATATTCATATTAGGTGATACAAATTCATCATCAGATTCATTTTCAAATATGGGTTTATTTTATGACTATGAAAATCAAAAACCAAATGCATCCATTAAAAAATCATCACTTTCTTTAAAAACTTGGGATTATCATTTATTTGATAAAACATTAAATACCACTGAAACTAGTAAAGTACAATCCACATTTCCAACTGGCGCAATTGTATTTGCATATAGTAATTCAACATCAACTTGTTATCTTGTTTGGGCAAATACAACAAATTTCCAATATGATGAAAATACTACTTCCATTCAAATAAATTTTACTGCAAATTCAATTGTATCCTATGATTATTTAAATGTTAAAAATTCAGTGCAAGGTAATGATAATCAAGTTGTAATTTCAATTAATTCTGATCCTATATTTGTTTATACTCAAGATCCAAATAATGGTAATGGTGATGACCCAAATTCATCTACAACAATTAAAATTTCATTTACATTTATCTTGTTTTTAATTTTATCAGTTTTATTTTAAATAAATTGTTTATTTATATTTATTAATTATATGATTTTAAATGAAATAGTATCATTGATAAAGAAATTATTATATTCAAATGAATAGAATGATAATTTTAAACATGAATGGAATTGTTAATTTGTATATTTTTGTTTTTATATTACCATATCTATAAAATATTGATAAATGATCAGATGATAATAATGTGGTAATATAGTTGAATCTGATAACACCAATTTTGTAAATTGATTTTGTATAAATGTGTGTGTTGAAAGGTTGAAAAAATAAAAAAATTTTTTTTTTTTGTTTTGAAAATTACATTACAATACAAATAAATAAAACATACTATTATTTACATTCCACATTAGACTTCAACTTTATTTTACTTAACTATGCGTAACTATTAAAAATTTATAATTAAAAAGTACTTTTGTTTCATACTGATCTTTTGTTTAGGTATTTGTAAAGATTTCATTATTTATTCTTGTTACATGATAATTGTAACTCTTCCATGTGGTAGAGTAGTTGCATATGTAGGAATATCAGAAGATGCTATAGAAAGTTGGATGAACCATATTTCAGATGGTAGTGATAAAGTATCAGATGCATTAAGAAATGCAATTGAAGTTCATTCTGTAATTTTAGGTATGTCAATGAGTTTGGAAGCAATTCATTTATTCGAAGCAATTTGTATTGAAACATTTGATACAATTAAAAATGGACTAAATGAAGCATTTGGACACTATTTTAAACCAACTTCATTTAAACATACAAATTTCATTCACATCAGTGGAACAGAGGGGGAAAGTGGATCACATAATGTTAAACTCAACTCCACTGTATTAAGAAATTTTGGGAATTATGCAGAAGCAGAATCATTCAAAGAAAAAGTTGTTGAATTACTTAAAGAGAAAAAGAACGTTCTAATTTGAAAATTGAACGGAGAAATAAATGTTATTTATTACAGAGATTACTTATTGAATCAATTTACAAAGGTTGAAAATGGTAAAGTTGTATTGGATATAGAAGTTGATCAAGATTATAATCCAATAGTTGATGGTAAAGTAATCACATATAATAGCCAAGAATTTGATTGCACTTTAGTTTATGATCGTTTATTCCATTTTGAACCATTTCAATGTTTAGACAAGTATGCATTCAACAAAATAATCACTCACGATACAAATCTTTCTGATGAAAGAGTTGCTATCAATAGATGGGAATTTGAAAGATTGTTCGCATTTCTTCTTCATGGTACTGATATTGTATTTCCAGATGGTACATTGATACCACACGAAGTTGCTCATTCATTTTACCAGTTTTTTCAATACGAAGGGGAAATGGAATCATTATATTACTTGGATGAATTTGGTGAAAATCGTTTACCATTATTTTCAGTTTATGTTGGTGAAGGTGAAGTAAAACGTACTGTTGACATGTACTTTTATGTAAGATCACACATTTTTGATGTTGTTCAGTATGCTCCAAATACATTTAAAGATATTGAAGGTATCATTAAACAATTCAATGTTGAAGTTGAAAATCCAGATTCCAAATTTATTGAAGGTAAATTTGCAGATACATTAAATGATTTATCATTTACTGCAGAATCACCAATTAATACAGATACATTTAATCATTTGAAAATATATGAGAAATATGGAATCATTGATTGCACAAATATGGGTGGTAAATGGGTAAAGGTTAATGGAAAGTGGACTATTGGTGACCGTGTAAACCAAACAGAAGGTTTTAAATAAACATATAAAAATAAAACAAACCTAGGTTGTACATTAAAAAATTGTTTGTATATTTTCATTTTGGTTTTCCAATTTTTTCTATTTTTTTTGCAGTATCACCAAAATTTCATTTTTTTGTTTTCAACACAACAATATCTTGTGAAAGAATACCTAATTATAATTACACAAGCATATGACCTTTATATGTAATAGACTGATTTAACAACCTTTACGGTTGTCACCGAAATTGTTATACAATTGGCTAAACTACTGTTGAAATGGCTATAAACATATTTGAAAATCTATCTAGAGTGTTCTTCAAGTCTATCCCGACTACAAATCATAGTTAAATAATTAAAGAATGATTAATACAAACATATTACATGTTTTGTTTGTTTAAATCAATCTTTAATTACATCTGTAATATTAAAATATAAAATTATAACCTAGGTCATTAATACTATTTCGACCAATTGAGATATAAGATTTGATTTATTTATTTTATTTGTTTGTTTGTTTGTATATTATTAAAAAGAATGAAATATAGAAAAGTGAAGAGATTATTTAACTAAAACAACTAAATTTTTCTTGTGATTGAAATATTTAAATAACCAATTAGCACCACGTTCAAATGATGTATGAACAATATTGAATTTTTGAAGGTGATCGGAACAACTGAACCTGGTTTCACTGCGACTGAAATATTTTTTGATGTTAATCTTGGTGTTAATGTACCTGCTAATTCACCTTTTAAAATCAATTGTACAGGTTCAATTATGTAGTCATGTATATTTAAATTCTGACCATTAACATTTGCAATACCATAATGATATTTACTTTGCAACATCTTTTCAAAGTAATCAGTAGTCAAATATCTGTAAATATCAGATAAATCAATATCATCAATTGTGAAATTTGGATACTTTATCTTTTAAAATTTGGAATTGCAAGGATATCATTGATATCTTTGATACCTCCCATTTTTATACCACCATTTTTTAGCTAATGTACAATCTTGATCACTCTTTTTAAATTTGATTTGATCCCCAACCTTTACCAAATTATGAGTAATGAATCGAATGTACATACGTAATTTTCTCTTTCAAAGTAGTTGACACCATAATTACCAATTAACTATTTATCTTTTAATTCTTTTAATGTTGTTTTTCTTTTTCCAATATATGTATAAACTGCACTATTATTGTATTTACCAACTGCTTCTTTAAGTGTGTCATGTACACAACCATTTGAAGATTTAAATTTAAAATCATTTGTAATTGTAATTTGGATGTATTTATTCTTGAATATTTTATTACCACTGGATTAAATACCTTCTTTAATCATTTCATTTATATTGAATTTAGCATATTTATACTCTTCTCTGACTGGATAATGTTGATCATGTAATTCTTTAGTGTATTTAGCTTCACAATTTTTACAGATATTTGTTCTGTTTTTATGAATATTTTCACTATTCAATGGTACAAAACTTTTGATATTCAATTGGATTTTCAATTTGTTTGATATAGTAATCTTTTCTAATATTTTCCAATTTTACTCTTGGTGCACCACCTATAGTAAAATATATAAATGGTCCATAATATCTAACTGTATTTGTCAAATATGAAGTTCCATAATCTACCCAATCTCTAATAGTTGAAAATGTTTTTTTTGAGAACTCTCTAATAAAATGGATTTTATCACCAGCTTTCAAAAGTGACTGGTGATTAAACTGTTGCAATGATACGAATGTACCTCTTTGTTTTTTATTTACATGTTCTTCTTCCTCTTCATATTCTTCTTCTTCTTCTTCCATTATATCATCAATTTCATACTCATCTGAATTTGTTCTATTTTGACCCAACATTATATCTTCATCTTCAATTCCAATTACATCACATTTATTAATACTTGAATTTGTATTATGTGAACTATTAAATATATTTTTTGTTGCTGCTTTTAAATATATTTTTTGTTGCTGCTTTTTTACTAACTTGAACCATATCATTTTCATCTTCAATTTCAATTACATCATCAAATATATTTAATTGCTTACTTGAATTTGTATTATTTGAACTATTACCACCACTACTAAATCTATTATATGTTCCATTCTTTTTACTAACTTGAACCATATCTTGTTCATATTCATTATCCGTCATATCACCATTATCTTCATTTTCAATTAAACTTCTTAATCTTTTATTATTTGTTAATGATGAAACTTTTTCAACAACTTGTTCACTTGTTGATTCTTCCTCAACTTATAATAACATATAAATTTATATGTTTTTTTTTTATATAAAAATAAAATATACTTTAAATAATCACAAACAATTAAACAATAATAAATAAAATAGTGTAAACATTTTTAATCATTGATCGTAGATTTTAAATCATCATCATCTTCTTTTAAACTTGAAAATTTACCAACAAACCATTTCAATCAAATAAAAATAATAAAAACAAGAAAGAAAAGATAAACCATCATTTGAAAATTTAACCACAAATGATATTATAGATCAACCAATTGATTCACCATAAGACCAAACTGCTTTATCATCATTATATAAGGAAATAAACTTCACAGATATCAATGACTATTATAAATTTTCACTTATCAAAGAAGGTGATACAGCTGTATTTATCTATGACAATTTAGTTGTCCCAAAATCAATAAAGTCAAATCAAGATTTGCTAATTTTAAATATATTAAAGGTGATGGATTAGTACTTGTAGATGATGAAGAAGGTATTCATTTTAATAGTTTTTATGATTGGTTAAATTATTTTACTTTTGCTCATAGATTATCAGTTAGTAAAAGTAAAGGTGGTACTGTACTCGTTAAAATTAAAAAATCAAAAGATGGTGTTGAAACAACTGAAAGTTTAGTTGAATTACACAACAAATATAGTGGAGTTAAGTCAAAGTGATAATTTGTTGTACAATCGTCATTATCATCACAATTGGTATTCAATGTTTTAAAATGTAACCAATAAAAATATAATGTGTAAATGTATAAAATAATTTTGGTAAATGTATGCATTGTAATTAAAACTATTGGTTTGTTTATAACCATTTGTGGGCTTATTTTTTATTTATTTGTGATGATGGATAAATAATATACATAAAAAATTTCAATTACAAGTTAAACCAACCATATAAACTTTGTTGATTATACAATTTTATGGCTATCCCGTAGGTATTTCACTTTAATAATTATCTTAAATTTTCGTTTGTTTTATTGTTTTCTAATGCTACCAATAATTTACGCGACACTGAATCATCGACTGCGCCTCTGTTAATCCAATTAAAATTGAGAACAGTTATTCCAAACTCTTTTATTTTTACCAAATTTGTTAAAAGTATTTATATGTACAATTTTTATTTATATATTTTGTTAGTTTTGTTTAATAATTTTATACAGCTGCTACCACACAATCATTATTAAGTTTGATTTGTTGATTATTATTTTGTTTTTTTTTTTTTTGATCACATTTGTTTGGATTTAAAGGAAGATGTTTGAATATTTAAAGATATTTTCCAATGAAAGCAATCATAGCAGCACCGAACCACATTGCAATGAATAAACCAGCAACTAAAAGTAATTCGTGTTTTTTACCTTTACATAATTGATCCATATCTTCAGGGAAATCTTACATCATTAAATTAAGACCAATATAAATGAGAATACCTGCACAAACTGCGTCAAATGTACTTTGAATATATAAAAATGTAACACCATTAACATTTAATGATGAAGCAACACCAACACCAATTGCAATACCATTTGGAGTTTGAAATGAAAAATTTAAAACTAAAGTGCTTAACACCAATGAGATGAAAGTTTTTCATCTGCGATACGACCACTAGGAGTCATCCCTTCAATTAAAAAACTAAAGCCACCAATAATGTTCTTAACACTGAATCATCAACTACACCAACTGCTAAACCAATTAAAATTGAGTGGACAGTTATACCAAACTTATTAGTATATAAACAGAATAAATATTATTATTAAAAAATAAGAAAAGATTTAATCAAGTAATTTTAATTTGTTAAAAGTATTTATATGTACAATTTTTTATTTATATTTGTTTTGTTTGTTTTGTTTAACCTTAATAATAATTTTATACAGCTGTTACACCACACAATCAATTATTAAATCTGATTTTGATTATTAATTTTTTTTTTTTTTTTTTTTTTTGCTAGATAATGATGTTTGTTGATTTAAAGATATTTTCCAATGAAAGCCATCATAGCAGCACCGAACCACATTGCAATGAATAAACCAGCACGTAAAAGTAATTCGTATTTTTTACCTTTGCATAATGAATCCATATCTTCAGGGAAATCTTTCATCATTAAATTGAGACCAATATAAATGAGAATACCTGCACAAACTGCGTCAAAAGTACCTTGAATATATAAAAATGTAACGCCATTAACATTTAATGATGAAGCAACACCAACACCAATTGCAATACCAACTGGGGCTGAAAATGAAAAAATTGCAACTAAAAGTGCTTCGTGCCAACGAGAGGTAAGTTTTGCATCTGCGATACGACTACCAAGGGCCATACCTTCAAACGTTTGATGAAAACACAAAGCCACCAATAATGTTCTTAACACTGAATCATCAACTACACCAACTGCTAAACCAATTAAAATTGAGTGTACAGTTATACCAAACTCTAATAAGTATGCTTCAATAGTTTTAAGTGCCGATGGATCCATTAATAAACCACCATGAACATGGCCTGTATGACAATGTGATTCACCACTGACTCCTGGTGTTGAATGTGCAACAATTGATTCATTACCTGGTGTGACATTGTGCGAATGACCATGATCATGTTTATGTTCATGATCGTGGTGGTGATCGTGTGATTTAACTTCTTTTAATTCATTACCACCTGGGGTAATACCATCTGATGAACTACCAAGTTGAGTTTGTTTCTTTAATTCTTTATGTGTAAGGTAGAATAATACGATGAAATCAATGAATTGCATTGCAATCATTGCCAATAAACAGAATAAATATGGATATGCTTCGTAACCTTCTCTCCATGATTCTGGTAAACATTCAGATGTCAATGACATAACTGCTGGCAATAACATATGAATAACGGCAACTGATAAAACTACACCAATACCAATGCATTTACCTAAAATGATAATATATCTATGAACTCTTAATTTCTTTACATGTGTTGCAACAATTGGAAATGCTGTACCAATAATTGATACTGCTAAAATAATGAAAATAGCTGCAATATGTAATGGTAATGTATATACTTTCTCTGCTGTACCTTCACAATCACCTTGACCAGCATGGAAATGTCCTTCATGACCAGCTTCTTCTCCTGCTATCTCTTCATATTCATGTTCTAATGTTTCATATTGTCCAAATAAAATATTATATGCTTTTTGACAAACTTCCAATGTTGTATATGTCTCTGGTATATGGTCATGTGACATTTTATTTATTTATATATATTATTTGTTTGTTAGAATTAATTATTTTTTTTATAAAATTTTTTTTTTTTATATTATTTGATTAATTTATCTCTATCTTTAATCTAATAATAATTTAATATATAAATTTATTTATTATTTATTAGCAATGTAATTTGTTAACAACAACAACAATAATAATAAAAAAAAAAAAAATAGTCTTCATGATCAGTTTTGTTTAAAAATTTATATGTATAAACATAAACAAGACACTTGGTTTATACACATTGGCTTTTCGCGGAGTGGTTTTTTTTGTTAAATTTTTAAATTTTTTAGAATTGTGTCATAAAATTTGTTTTTTTTGTTCTACTCAATTTTTTGATAATTCATCGTATTATTAGCATTGTCGTTCTTTTAAAAAATTTGTTGTTGAGTGATGTTTTAAAAATATCTTCCATTCCACCATCAATAATATCGGAAAAATTAAAATTTTATTTGTGTCATCATTTTTGTGGTTTTACAAATAATTTTTCAGGTGTGGTTTGTCAAAATTGTCAAAATGTTATAACATCACTCAACAAAAAAATAGAGTGTTTTATTACTTCACTTTAAAAAAAAAAACAAATAATTTGACAATTATTATTATTTATGGTACCGACTTGTCATTGCGTAAATATCTGAAACAAACTTAAATTCACAATACACAATTGTTGTGCACTTTGTTATTTTGTGTATTACAAATAATATTCAACGATGTGTTTTGACAAAATGTTATAACGTCACTCAACAAAAAAAAATCGAGCAACACAAAAGAGATAAAGAAAAATTGATAGAAATTTATACAAAGAAAAAAAAAAAAAAAAAATTTTTAAATTTTTATGTTTTTATTTTATTATTTTTAAATGTTTAGAATAGATTAAA
>JABXES010003740.1:0-37687 GCA_013375695.1 Dictyostelium brefeldianum
ATTTTTAAATTATATTAATATTTATTTTTTAACAAATAAGGAATATTTTTTCTTGATATTATTTTTAAAAAAGTATGTTTTCCTATTTTTTAAAAAAGATAAAAAATAAATCAATTTTTGTAGTTTTAATAATTTTAAATATATTTATAAATAAAATACAAGCAAATGAATATCATCAAGTAAGAAATTTTACATTTGAATTATATTCAAATGAATATAGATATTATAATTTTTGTAATACAATTTACACAGATGTTAGAAAACCATTTGGTTATATAAAAATTCATAATGAACATGAAGCAAGGGATGCTGTATTATTTTCAAAATCAATTGGTAAAATTGTATCTGTTAGAGCTGGTGGTCATTCTTCTACAACTCAATCTATATTGGATGACTCAATAAATTTAGATATGAGTGGATTAAAAGGTATACAAATTAATAAATCTGAAATGACAGTTGTCGTTCAAGCTGGTGTATTATTGGGTGAATTGTATAGTGAATTATATAAACATGGTTTAGTTAGTACTGGTGGTACGTGTAGTGGTGTAGGTTTAGGTCTTGCATTAGGTGGTGGTAGTAGTTACCTTGGTTCACAATATGGGTATATGGTTGATAATATCATTGAACATACTGTTGTTTTAGCAAATGGTAATATAATTAAAGCAAATAAACACAATGAGTACTCTGATTTACATTGGGCATTACTTGGTTCTGGTCATGGTGGATTTGGTGTAGTAATTGATTATAGAGTAAAAGTATATGAATTGCAACCACTTTATTATCATAATCAAATAGTGATACCAACAATGGATGAAGATCATTATTTAGATGCAACATTAATATTAAATGAATTTGTTGAAAATCTAAGTAAACTTGAACAAACTAAAATGAATTTTAATATAAAAGCAGGCGTATTTAACCAACCAATAGGAAAAAATTACATTAAAATAAATTACTTTTATATGAATGGTTCAACTTGTCAAGGTAATCAATACTTTAATAGATTATTAACTATGGTTAAATCAAAGATACCAAATGCAATATCTTTACCAGGAAATAAAAATGAAAAGACATTTATTGATTTATTAAATTTAAATCCACCAGATGAAAATGAACCAAGTAGATCATTTAGTAAAGGTAGATTCGTTGAATTAAATGTAAATACAATGTCAATTGCAAGTAATTTATTAAATACATTTAAACAATCAATTATTACATTTGAAAATGATTCAAGATCATTATGTTTTGTTGATATTCATTACCATGGTGGTAATCAAATATATGGTGATCCAATTGATTTTGAAAAAAGAAATTCATTTTTTCATCGTGGCCAAAAAAACAAATGGAATATTTCATTGTTTTGTCAATACCATAACAAAGACAATGATTGTAATTTCAAAGTATTAAAGAATATATTGACAAGTAAAATAGATGGTTTCTCAAAAAGAATTTATGTGAATACACCAGAAGACATAGATAATTGGCCAACTAGATACTATGGTTGTTACTATCCAAAACTTCAAATGATTAAATTAAAATATGATCCAACAAATTATTTTAACTATCCACAATCAATTCAACTACCAAATTATTCTTCAATAAAACTAATTTAACATATACTACACAAATAAAACAAATATATTTTAATGTATTATCAGTGCTTATTTAGTGTTGTTTTATTACTATCATCATCACCAACAAGTTTAAATTCTATTGATTCATTAGCGTTGAATTCAAGTTGGCCCATATTTACTACTTTAAATTTAATTGACACTTACAACACAATTAAACATTTTAAAGATAATCCAAACAAACCAGATTATTTAAAAAATTCAATTTTTGTAAAATATTTTATCCTTGATTAATACCTAACATAACAATATATTTAGCAAAAAAGAAAAATAATAAAAAAAAGATATTTTAAAAGTAGCACAAACACAAAAAAGTGTGAAATAACCTTTTTTTTCAAATTTTGTTAGTGTTTGTGTTTGTGTCAGTTGACGATTTTTTTTTTTTTGACGTTAGCACCAAAAATTTTAATTTTTTGTTTTGTGCTACTTTATCTATTTTTATTTATTCTATTTTTATTACTTTATAAATTAAACATTTATATATTTATATTTTACATTTTTAAAAAATGGCAAATGATCCACAACAATTTGAACCACAATCAACAGAACAACAACAATATGTACAACCACCACCAGCACCATTACCACCAGGTTATACTGTTGATTTAGATAAACAACCATCTCAACCATATCCACCACCACCACAACAACAACAACCATATGGACTTCAACAACAATATCCACCAAATTTCCCACAACAACAACCATATGGTTATCCAGTACAACAACAGCCATATACAGTAGTTCAAAATGGACAACAACAATATCCACCACAAACAATGTATGTACAACAACCATATCCAGGTCAACCAGTAAGTTATTCAACAGTTGTAGTACAAGCACCTGTTGCAGTTGCACAACCTTATCGTGGTAATATAAATCAATCAGAAGATACATCTGCAATGTTAGTATTTATTGTAGGTTTATTCTGTTGTGTTGTTTGGTTAGCTGGTTTCATGTATGTCAGGTATGTATAATTTATTTTATCCCATTAATCACAATTATCATCATATAATAATAATAATACTAACATTTATTCATCATACCTAACTCTCAGATCAAAATCAAAGACAGCAAGAATATATGGTATTATATCTGTTATTTGTTTCTTCATTGTTGCAATGATTGTAGCAGTTGTCGTTGGTATTTTAGTTTCACGTGCAAATAGAGACGTAAACAATAATTATGGTTATTACAATAATAATTCATACTACTACTAGTGATAGTTAGTAATATTTATCAAAATAAAAATAAAAATAATTTTCTCTCTCTCCTTCTCTGTACAATATAAATAATAATAATATATTAATTGTTTTTTATTGTTTTAATGCAAATAAAGAAGTCATATTCATTTGAATAAATTGATTTTTCCAAGCTGGTGAAACATCTAAAATTGTTTGATTATTAAATGGATAAGGTACAGTTGTAGTTGCAACTGAAACGAAAATTTGATTTGTATTATAATTGTAAATTGCAGCGTGTAAATCACCAGTTGTCATTTTACCGACAGTATCAATTAATGATTGCACCGTAATATGACCATACGTTGAATTTAATGAATTTGCAAAACAAGGATCCGATGAAGGTTGTGCATGTTTATCAATGTAAACTAAATCTTTCATTAATGGATGTTGAGGTGATGGTGGTGCAAAACCAGGGAATGGAGTTTGATCATCAAATACTCTAACTGTACTCATTGCAACTTCAACTAACATAACTGTATTTGTTTCATTTGATCCAATACCAAGATATACTGCACATGTTTTTGGTGTTGCATATAAACGATTTAATGCTTCAACTGTTGAATTATCATATTGTAATATATCACGTAATATAAAATAAAATGGCATACCTTGATGTGTGTATGTACCATTATAATCTAACCAAACTTTTTCACAAACACCTGTTTTTTGAGAGTATCCAGTTAACGCTCCTATAAATGATGTCCATGTTAATATTGCATGTTCATGTCCTTCACCTTCATTTGGATGATAAACAATCAATGTTGGATAATTAACTAATGGATTCTCTAATCCCCAATCTAATGCTCTAACTTGTAATAATTCATTTGCTGCAGTTGATTTATCCCATGCTCCAACTATACTACATGTTGCCTTTAATAATTCTGGAAACATATGCATTCTAATTAATGTTGTATATTCAACTCCAGCTATATAGATATAGATATTCAAAGTATATTAATATCATGTGTGAGGGTGGTGTTATATATACACTCGGCTACTTACATCCATCAGATAAACCTTGTAATTCTTGATAAAATCTATCTGGTGTAAATGGTTGAGTTGCAGTTGCAACATAATCTAATGCAGCGTTAACACCAAATTCTTCAATTAATTGAATGAGGAATGCAGGTAAACGAGATGCGAATTTGCTTCGTATAAATTCTTTTACGGCCATATCAGCAAACTGCATAAAAGTAGGTAACAATGCATTAATGTCCTCTTTTAAAAGATTACCATGTGCAAAACCCATATCATAAGGTTCACCATATAAATGTAATATATTAACTTGATTATCAATTGGTCCAGTTTTAAATAGTTTACCATTTCCCATTGATGCTACATATATTGGTTCTTCTTTATATATTTTATGTATATTATCCATTCCTTTACATCCATCACTTGATGGTGGATTATTACCACTACCACTACTATCACTACTACTTTGATCAAAACTACCTAAATCAATTTGTCCATATTTATAATTAATATTATCAATACATTTTATTGATATAATTTGTTGAAGAAATACAATAAATAAAATTAATGATTTAATATATTTCATTCTATTTAATATATAAATAAATAAGTTATGGAATTGGTATCTGATGGTGAAATATTTTTAAAAAAAATTTAACTTTACGAAAAAAAAAAGAAATTTGCTTAAAAAAAAATAAGAAATTGCACGATTTTTCCGACGTTTCAAATCAACCAGTTAACAGACCTTGGTTATCTCTTTATTTTGAGTAATTTAATGAAGTGATTGTTTTTTTCTTTCAAAATATCTTTTTCTTGCTTCTTCAATTGCATTTTCATCGTTTCTTCTAATGTTATATCTTTCATATTCATCTTTTTCAATTGGTTTTTTCTTTTCATAATATTGTGGTTCTTGATATCTACTGTTATTGTTATTACTATTACTTTGTTTAGATCTATTATTACTATCATTATATTTTACAGGTTGTTGTTGTGATTTTGTTGTTGTAGTAGTTTGTGTTGTTTTATTATTATTATTATTATCAGTTTGTTGTAATGATGAATATAAATTTCTTTGAAATGAAGATATATCCTTTTTTTTAGTTTGTTCTTCATTTTCTTCTTTTTCTAAACGTTCTTTTTCTAATTTATCTTGTTCTAATTTCCTTTTGTAAGCTTGAGTAACGTAAACTTCTTTATCTTTAAATGTATCACCTTCATCTTGTCTTTCTTTTAAAATTTGATTTTCTTTTACACGTTCATATTGTTTTTTCTTTAAATTTGATTGATGCATTAATGTTGATATGTATTTTGATTCTTTGGTATTGTTTGCAGCTTGTCTTGATTCAAACTTTTTTTCTTTTTCATTCTTTATTTCATCGTATACTGAATCATATTCAAATGCAGTTGGATCATCTGCAAGTGCATCTTTATATTGTTTTTCAACTTTTGTATTTGCTTTTTGTTTCATGTAATCTATATATCCACCACCTGTACTTGTATCTTCATCCTTTTCTTTAAAATCATTTTCATCATCTTCATCTTTAAATATACTTTTCTTTGATTTTGCTAATTGTAAACCATACTTTTTAGTTTCACTCATTATTAATTATTTATGAACAACAATTATAAAAAATAATTTTAAACAAAAAAAAAAATAAAAAAAAAAATAAAAAAATAAATTGCGACATATGATATGACATTACCAATCACATAAACAAACAAATATTACTACTAATAGTAATGGCGTAATATTTTTGGATTTGTAAGAATACACACACATCGGTTTTAATCATCTCTTTATTTGAAACAAAGAAAGGGGATAATATATATGATGACAAAAAAAAAAAAACAATTAGGAGAACCGCAACTTTGTTGTTGGTATAAATGTAGTAATAAATAATATGAAAATATATAGAAGTTGGGGGGTTGTTTTTGTTTATTGCTATATTTTTTTTTTGTTTTTGTATTTTTATGTGTCATGTTGTGTGTGTTTTTGTTTATGTATTACTTTATTGGGTGTTTTAAACTTTTAAATACACATAAAAAACAGTTATTTAATATTGGTATTTGTTGACAATAGATCTCAAAAATAAAAAAATAAAAATTTGAAGTATATATATATTTGTTTCATTATTATTTTTTTTATTATTTAAATAAAGGTAATTCTAAATAAATATTATAATTATTTAATATAAAAAATGACAAACTATAATATAGTGTATATAGTTTCATTTATTATTTATTTAGTTTATTCATTTGTATGTATATTGTTATAGTTTTATACTATTAAATACAAGTACTAATCAACTATTATTGTTATTATTAGATTTCAAAGAATAAAAAACAAACAAAAAATGATATAATGAAAGGACCATTAGCATTACCAATAGTTGGTAATTTATTAGGGTTACGGAGTAACCCATATTCAATAATGGATTATTATCATACTAAATTTGGAGGAATATATAGACTATGGTTTGGTGATTACTATTGTATTTCATTAAATGATCCTGATATGATCAGAGAAATATTCGTTAATAATCATTTTAATTTTTCAACGTAAATATATACAACATTAATATATTTATATACATCAGTGATACAATAACATATTAACTTGTTATTAATCTTACAGTAGACCAATATTACCAACAATTACATTTGGATCAAATAATTATCTTGGTATATCAGGATCAAGAGGTGAAAATTGGAAAAGAAATAGAAACTTTTTATCAAATGCAATGAGAAAAACAAATTTAAAACATGTTTATGATCATTTAGATTCTCAAGTTGATTCATTTATTAAATTAATGTATAAATTTCAATCTTCAAATGAATTTGTAAGTGTATTTGATAATGTTCTAACAGTATAGTGTGGTATGATAAGTAGTAGTATATATACTAATACAATAATTATTTGTTAAACAGTTTGATCCAGATTTATTTTTGCGAAAATATTCATTATCAATAATGTTCAAATTTGTATTTAATGAAACTATATCATTTGATAATAGTAAACAGGTAAATGGTGAAGAAGCAGAATTGATAGATTTAATTGATCAAGCATTTAATTTCATGAAAATTGGAAATGCAGGTGACTTTTTTACAGCACTTCAACCATTTTATTATCAATATTTAATGTTTAGTGGTGGTTGTTTTAATAAGATTAGATCAATCATTAGAAATAGATATGTTGCACATTATCAAACAATTGACATAGAGAAACCAAGAGATTTATTGGATATGTTGATAATTGAATATGGTGAACCAACAGAAGATAATATAGTTTCAGTGGTTCAAGTATGTTTCGATATATTTTTAGCGGGAACGGACACCGTTGCAAATTCATTGGAATGGTTTTTATTATTACTTTGTAATCATGAACAAATTCAAGAAAAAGCATATAAAGAATTAAAATCAGTCGTTGAAAATACAAATAACAATAATAATACCAACACAACAACAACAACTACTACAGCAAATGGTATTAAAAGTGTAAAATTAATTGATAGACCTTCAACTATTTTCACATATGCATGTATTAAAGAAACATTACGTTTAAAATCTCCAGCACCATATGGTTTACCTAGATCTTGTGACAATGATATTGTAATTAAAGATTACTTTATACCAAAAGGTACAATGATTATCATTAATCATTTTTCATTGGGCAGAAACCAAAAAGATTTTCCAAATCCAGATATATTTGATCCATGTAGATTTGTTGGTGGTTCTACACCAGATTCATTTATGCCATTTGGTATTGGTGCTAGATCTTGTGTGTAAAGTATCAAAGAACAAAAACTAAAAATAATAATAATCACTTTATCTATATTTATTAACCATAGCCAATTTATTAATTTATAGTGGACAACAATTAGGTATTGACCAAGTTTATTTATTGGTTTCAAACATTTTATATAATTTCAAATTATTTTCAGTTGATGGTAAAAAAATTGATGATACAAATTTTGTTTCTGGATTGAACTTGAGACCAAATAGATTTAAATTAAAATTAGAAAAAAGAAATTAATTATATAATAAATTGTTTGTGTATTTGTAATATATTTTTATTAAACATACCTGTTTATCTTGAAATTAATTTAATATTAAATTTATTTGGACAAACTGTCAAACCAAAAATACCATCTTCATTAATTTTTTCATTTTCATTTACTGGAGATAATTTGAAATTTAATAAAATATTTGAAATACATAAATATAATTGATCATTTGCAATTTGTTGACCAATACAACTTCTAGCACCTAATCCAAAGAAAATATGATTTGAATTACTATTACTACCATTACCATTACTATTGTTATATCTAGTTGGATCAAATTTATAAGGATGTGTAAAATACTTTTCATTATAACCAATTGAATGATAATTTATAAATATTTTAGTTTGTTTTGGTATGAAATAATTACCAATGGTTTCATCAGATTCACTTGATCTTGGTAACCCAAATACAACTACTGGATGCATTCTCATTGTTTCTTTAATAATACCTTGAATGTATGGTGTGTTTGGTCTATCTGTTAATATAATTTGTCTTGTTGATGTTGAATTTGCAACATTTACATCCATTGAAACTACTTTATTTAATTCTTGATATGCTAATTCTTGACATTCTGGATTATTACATAATTTAATTATCATCCATTCTAATGTATTTGCAGTTGTTTCACTACCAGATAAAAGAATGTCCAAACAAACTTGTGATATATTTAATATATCATCTTGAGTATGTTTAATATTTAAATTACCACTACCATCACCTCTACCATATTCATTTATTAAAATATCTAATAAATCTTTTGGAATATCCAAATCAATTGATTGTAAATGTTGTTTATATTTTGATATTATTAAACTTCTAATATTTGTAAATACTCTATCACTATACTTTAAATAATAGTAATATGGTATTTCCAATATTTTAATTGTATTTAAAATTTTACCAATTTTAACAGATTTAAATATATTTTCAATTTCATCAATTAATTCATTTACAGTTCTTTTATTTTCATTAATTTCAATTGTTTCATTAAATATATATTTAAACATTGTTGATAAAACTAACTTTCTAAAATAATATTTTGGATTAAACTAGTGATATAAAAATATATTAATATTTCATACTCTTTGTATCATGATATATATCATATATGTTACTTACATTTTGATGTTTTGTATTATTCATTATATTTATTAATTCCAATACTTGATTATCCAGTAGACTATAAATGTTTTTAGTGTTAGCTCTTTTCATTGCATTTACAAGAATATTTTTATTTTTTAACCAACATTGATTTGAAGAACCATTTATACCACGAAATTCATTTGTACCTATTCTGATCAATGGTGATTTTGGTCTATTTGAACATGTTTCAAAATTTTTAATAAAAACTTGTCTAATTAAATCAACATCGTATAAAAATACACAATAACTATCACCCATCCATATTCTAATTAAACCACCTTGATATTTACTTTCTAATTTCATTAATTCAATTTGAGGTGATATTCTACCCAATTGTAATAAATTTCCAAATATAGGTAAACCAATTTTCGGTCCTTTTGCTTCATCTTTATGAATTACTTTAATTGATTTAATATAAAATGAATTTAATAAATAAATAATTAATAATAATATAAATAAATAAAAAAACATTTTGTTGTTGATGTGTATGTAATGGTGGTAATGAAAATAAAAATAATTTATCAGATGTGATGTTTATGTGGGGGTGTGTTTTTTTTTTTTAATTAATTTTATTTTTTTATTAATATTTTTTATTTATTATTATTTTAAGCCATATAATTATAAACCATTGCATTTGAAGGATCTCTACAAAGATATTCTTTTTCAATTAAAATTTCAATTCTTTTTTTAAGATCAACTGGTTTTGGTTGAAATTTAAGTAGTGTGATTAATTCGGAAATTAATAAATTATGAGAGAGGGTTTTTCTAGTTTTCATAATTCTAACAATGGCAGCATCCACTTGATATTGACGATCACTAATGATAGTTTCATTGGTTTTTTGATTTTCTTCAACAGTTTCTTGAATTTGGATTGAATTTACTTTGATTTTAAATAATTTTGTAGTGAATTTTTGATTAAATGAAAATACATCATAATTTTCATCAATTGATTTATTATTACTACCGCTACTACCACTACTACTATTACTACTTTTTGATGATTTTTTAATTAAAATATCAGATTTTGAACTTATTAATGAAAGTAAATTCTTTTTTAATTCAGGAACAGGTAAACCAGTTTGTTCTTGAATATCTTTAAATGAAATCCAACTACTATCACCATGATCAGGTAAATCATTAAACAAATAGAGAATTGTAGTTTGAAATAATGAAACAGACAACTCTTTTTTACCCAATGGAAAACTTGATCTTAACACACAGTAAGATAATGAATTTTGCCATGTAATCTTTCTACTTTGATGTTTTGACATGTAAAATTTAGAGAAAACATCTTGGTAAACCAAAAATTCTTTTGGTAAATTAATGAGAGTTGAAGGTTGCATTGGCCAATTACCACTTGTTAAAACGTATATATTCATTTCTATAATGGATCCATTTGGTTGTTTTAATGATTGAATTGCAGTTGAATCTTTAAAAGAGTTCATACAATCGTTACTCAATTCAATATCTTTAAACATTTCTTCCAATTTAGCGGTAAAAGTTGTACCACATTCTGTTTTCAATTTTGAGATCATTGATTTCTCTGCATCTATACTTGAACTTTTCTCCAATAGTAAACGTTTTGATAAATCTTTTTTATAAAATGCTTCAAATACATCTTTACCTTGAATGTATCTAAAGAGTATCAATGATTTATTCAAAACTTGTTCCAATTCTTCTTCAGACATTCTCTTGTTACTACCACCAACTCGTAATTTTGAATCTATAAATCTTGCTACCAATTCTGCTGGTTTGTTTTGTTTTGTGTTTATAAAATACTCGAAAGATTCTTTCAACGAGTATGTAAGTATATCATTTTTGAGGAATGATTCTGTGAGTATCTTGTCCAATTTATCTTTGTAATCCAATAGATCTTGAATTAATGTTGATTCCTTTTCTTGATCATTCAACATTTTAACACCAACTGTTTTTATATATGTTATCCAAGATTGCTTCAACTTTGGAATTGCATTTACACAATTAAACAATTGATACAGTTTTGTTAAATCTTCTATTCTATCTTCTGTTACCAACATTGTAAACCCTTTTTCCAGTATAGTATCAACATGTTTTTCAATTAATTGTCTTTCCAATACCATTGTCAATTGTTTTTTAGTTGATGTTTCCAAATATCTCATTAATCTTTCATTTTCTTGTGCAATTCTTTCATTTACATATTTCAAATATACTGGTATTTCATTTTCATTAATTTTAATTCTACCTTCTATATCATAAAATCTATTTGTTTCTTTTATAAATTCAAATTCAAAATTTGAATAAATCTGTAAAATTGGTATTAAGTATTAGTATATAAAAGGATATATATGATAATATTAATAACAATAATAACACTTACAAGTAATGATGATAACATTTTAACTAAACTATGTATTAAATCTCTATCAATTTCATCACCTTCTCTTTCACATCTAATTGAATATAATAATGAATCTATTGTTTTTCTTTGTAAATTTGATAATGATAAATTATTACCAAAAAAATATAATCCCATATCCCATATTGATTTTAAATTATTTGGATTTTGAATTACAAATGTTCTATCTAAATATAAAAATATACTTCTAATCATAATCTATTAATAGTAGTAGTGTAGTAAAAGTATTAGTATGCATGTTGTGATATGATGTTTAATATACGTATATATACAATACCATTTGATTTGTATGATCTTTCCAAATTGAATTTATAGATTTTAAAAATAATATTGGATCAGATGACATTGTTGAGGCTAATGATTGTAATGTATTTTTAATGTGATGTTCAATTTGAAGTGATATTTTATTATATAGATTGTTTGCCAATGTTTTATCAGAACATAAATTCTCTACCATCTTGTACAACTCTTCTTGTGTTAATGATGTTGATTCTTTTCTATTAATTGATGAAATTGCTGAACTTAATTTACTCCATGATTGATCTTCATAGTTATCAGGTGTTTTTGGTATTTGTTTTAAATTTTTAATAATTAATATCTTTTTAGCTGGTGGATTGGTTGCTAAACTATTTGTTAATGGTTTTTTATTATTATTATTACTATTATTATTAAAACTCATTCTTTCTCTCTTGCTTTTATTATTATCTGTACAATTGTCATATATATTTATTTAATTATATGGGTGGTGAGGTTGTTTGTGTGTGTTTTGAATATAAAAAAACAATAAAATTTTTTAAAAATTTGAAAAAAAAAAAAATGAAAAATATTCATGTTCATTTTTACACATTTGCTAATTGATTTGTCATATGACTCCATGAAGCATATATCCATAGACTAAATAGCGTCTTGCACTGCTTTTATATAATGATTGAAGAACACATCAATACCAACATAGCTAAGAAATATGCATATTTGTTTATTTGTTGTTTTATTTTAGTGTCTATAATAATAAATGGCAACAAAGACGTCATAAATTAAACAAAATGAAGGATACCAATAAGGAGTACGAGTTGACTTCATATGGAACAAAGAATGGTGGAGTAAATCCCACCCGGCATGAAGCATATATCCATAGACTAAATAACGTTTTGCACTACTTTTATATAATGATTGAAGAGCACACATCAATACCAACATAGCTATAGAAATATCAAAAAAGAACTCTGCATTTGAAATTGCGCTTGATGATGAAAATCCCATTGTAATACCTGAACAAACTGTGTATTATCGATATATGTCATATTAGTAACTCTCCATGGACACAATCTTATACTAATCATTGTCATCATCATTATGTCTATCTATTCATACCTGCTAAAATCAAATTATCAAAATAAAAAGCTAAACGTGAATTTTGTTTGTGGAATAAAAGAAAAGCAATAATAAAAACAACTGCCAATACAATGCCATTAAAGTCATTATCTATAAAAGAAGTAGGAATAATATCAGTACCCAAAATTCAAATGATTAAATTTGAGTGTAAACATTTGCATCAAAATCAATTTTTAAAATACATACCAGAAATAAATAAAAACATTTTATAATATTATTTGTTTGTTTATTTGTTTGTGTGTTTGTGAAGATATTTTAATTGGTTGAAAAAATTATTAATTAAATTATTTTAATAAAAATCATTTTTCAAAAACCCATTTTTTTTTAAAAATTTTGGATGTGTGTCATAATATATTGATCATCAAGAAAACGAGCGTGACGAAATTAATTGTTAATACTAAATTGTAAGATGATATCATATTCTACCATGTTTGATTAATCAGAAAAACACAATGAAATTTCCTTTTTTTCAATTATGGCGTTAACAAAATTTCTTAGATTTTTTATTTTTTTCATATTTTTTTTATATTTTTTATTTTTTTATATTTTTAGAATGGACAACCAGACAGACAAAGAAGTATATTTGAAAGAATTTAAAAATAGTTTTGAACAATTATTACCAAACATTCAAAATGCAGATGATCATAGATTCATTGAATTATTATCTACAGAAAGACCACTGCACACCAGACAAATGATATTCGAATTATGTAAACAATTAATACAATTGGAAAATAAAAATAAAATTGAAAGAATACAATCAATAAATGTACCACCTCTTCAACCACAAGTTTTAGATAGGAATTCATGGATAAAATGGTTTTGTATAGTATTATTTTCAGCAGTAGCTTTTTCACTATTTTTTAACGAATCAACTACACACAGCACCAATTTCAAATGTTGAAAATATGGTTCCAAATTTATTATCAAGTGATCATTATTGTTATTTCCAGTCAATTGATACAAAGAATTATTTAAGAACAGATGGTAAAATAGTGGATAGTATAGAACATTCTAGAGAATGGGAACGTTATACAATTAAGAAACATTCAACTGGTGGTTTAAATAATTTTGTAATTCAATCAACACATAAAGAATTTAAAAATGGTTATATAGAATATAAAGTAGATCAAAACTTTTTAATTTGGTTCCTATACATCCATTGATCAATGTTTTTGAAATTGAAACTTGTAATGGTACAATATTAAAATTCAATTGGGATAAATCAATTTCAACTTCTGTAAAAGGTGGATTAGGTACTCAAATTTCAATAACCTGTCATTAAAAATAACAACAAACAAACAATAATTATAAATAATAATTTAATAAATATCAAAGAGTTTCTGATTTTTTTTCAAAAAGCCATTTTTTCAAATAACCAATTTTTGATCGTTTATATTTTTTATATTTTTTTTAAAAAACAGATCTGTACAAATAGATTACATGTAATAATAGTAAAATAAATAATGAACGAAACAACATCACTCTCATCACTAAAAAAAGAATTGGAAGAATTAAACGAACTAATAAAAATGAGTAACGAAATTGATGATTTAAAAATAAGGTTAAAACTACAATTAAATAATAATAATAATAATAATAATAAAGATATACAACCACAACAAATAAAAAATGAAATAGAAAGAGAGGAAGAGGAGGACGATCAAATAAAACTTGTTCAGTTTAATGTTGGTAATAGTGGAGGTAGTGGTACACTTATAATTAAAGAAAAAGAAAATGAAAAAGAACAAAAAAATAATAACACAGAACGAAATTATGGATTTATAATTATAGTTACTAGTATATTGGTTTTGGTTATTTCAATATATTCTCATTATCCATGGATGAGTGAAGCAACAAATTTAGAATATAGTTTATACATAAGGTATTTTTTTGATTCAGATAATATACTGTTTTCAACATCATCAACTTGTAATTTTCAATCATACAATAATAAACAATTTATGAGAACTAATGGAATGATAATGGAAACAACAGAAATATCAAGTATACAAGAAAGATTTTATATTAAAAAATTAGGACGTACAGCATTTAGTTTTACAATTCAATCTGTTCATTTTATTGGTGGTTATGTTCATCAATCATCTGAAATTGGATCAACAACTACAACTATACCCACCACCTCATTAATATTAGATAAATCATCATTATATTCAAAATGTTCAATATTTAAATTTAGACCAAAAGAAATTATAAATAAAGAAGGAGAATTGATATTGGTATTTATAATTGAAACTTGTAATGGATCATTATTACAATTTAATAGTAATAATAAATCAATTACAACTACATTTTTAAAAGATGATCCAAATACTTTAATTTCAATTAATTGTAATACTATTGTAAAATAAACACTACCACCATGTATTTTTACTTAAAAATTTGTTAATTATTATTATTATTATTATTATTATTATTATTATTATTATTATTATTATTATTATGATTATGATTATGATTATGATTATTAATATGATTTGGTGCATCATTTAATAATTGTAAAATTGTATTTAATTTTATATACTTGAAAAGGAAATTACAATTTAAATTATTAAAAAGTGAAAAACTTTTATATGAAACATAAACACGTTCTAATGATGGTGGTATACAATCTTCTGGTAATAAATGTGTATCAAAATGTGGATCTAATACATGTAATTCTTTTAAATTTTGTGGTAATGCATTTGGTTTGAAAGGATGTGTTGTTTTACCAACAAGTATTTTCTTAATTGTTAAAGGTAATGTACCAGGTTCAATAATTTGATCAAGTAATGTAATTGTAAGTGTTTCTAATTTACTTGGAAATATTTCAATATCTAATGGACCATAAAATCTATTTAATCCAAGTAAAGTTAATGAATCTGGTAATGAATTCAATGGAAATGTTTGGTGTGGTGGATGAGCTAGTATCAGTGATTTCAAATTTGTATAATTTAAAAAGTAACCTTGTGGTATCATTTGAGTGACATTTAATCTAAGTGATGTAATTGACTGTGGGAATAAGTTTGGAGTCAATGGACTATTTGTTGAAATTACAAGTGTGGTTAAATTTTGTGGAAGCATATTCTCTGTGATTAATCTAACCATTCTTTGTTCAAATACTAATACTTTCAATGATAATGGTAATGCGTTTGGTTGAATCGTACTTCTGAACCCATGTAAAAATTGCATTGTTGTTATGTTGTGAGGGATATCACCGGCTGATATAGGTTGATTAAAATGTTCATCAAATAATATTTTTACACATGATTTTGGTATTGGTGTTTGTGCAATTTTAGTAGAGTTTCTATTAGAGTTGAATCTTAAATCTAAATTTCTTATACCTTTTGGAATTGCATCACTTTCAATTATACCTTGATAATTTCTATCCAAATGTAATGAAACCAATGTTTTGGGCAACTGATTTGGTAATATTGATTGTTGAAAAGCAATTCCCAAATTTAAAACTTTTAATGATTGTGGTAACCAACCACCTTCCAATGATTGATTGAATGCACTTGGTGCTCCAAATGTTAAACTCGTAACACTATCTGGTAATGATCCTTTGGTAAATTGTAATTTCTTTGATATTATCAATATATCAATTGAATCTGATATTAAATATGACAAATTATATTCTTCACTCTTTGTTGTTGTGGTTGCAGTAGTTGTTTTATTTACTGTTGCTACTTCTGTTGGTTCTGTTGGATTATTTGGATTATTTTCAGGATCGGTTGGTGGATTTATTATAGCGCCATCAGTTGCAGTAATTGGTTGAATTGTTTCTTGAGCACCTTCTTGAATTGGAGGGGTTACGATTGCAGCATTTGTTGGAGCAGGTAGTCTTTCATCAATGATACAAAGACATTTTAAATAGTTTCTAAATTTATAATTTGACAAATCTTTAAGAGATAAATACAATATTCTATTTAAATGAATATTGAATAATCTAAGATGTGATAAAATTATATTTCTAATTACTACATTTTTCCATAATTTAAAAAATGTAATTTCATGTTGGCTGATAATGTAAGTGTTTTGATTGTTGTCGTTAATTTTTAATTTCTTGTTTTGAATGATTATTTCATTGTTATTGTTATTGTTGTTTGTAGTGGTTATATCAATTGACATACTATCATTATTATTACTATTGTTATTATTACTATTGTTGTTATTATTTTCAATAAATATAATCACTGAGCAATCTAATTTTGTTTTATTGGTTATACAATTAATATCTATCATTTGATTGTTGTCATCACTATGTTGTTGTTGTTTTTGTTTTTGCTGTTGTTGTTTTAATGATGTAATATTATTATTTAATATTTGAAATTGTTGTTTATTTAATCCATTTAATAATGATTTATTAATAATATCTTGCTCTTCTTCATTTTCATCAATATATCTATTGTTGTTTGTGGGAAGTAAATTAATATACATGCACGTGAAGGTATGTGTGTTAAATTTAAAATGAAATATATGTCATATAACATACCTTTTATTATTTTCATTTTTAATAGTATCACCACGATTAGAAACGGTGTCACAATAATTAATTAAAGTTTTATATGAAATATAATAACCATTACTTGATAATATTAATAAACAATCTATAATTGAATTTTGTACTGATGATGATTCCTTTAATTTTAATAACCAACTATAAATTACATCCTCCATATTTTTTATTAAGATAAAAATAAAAAATTAATTAATTTTCATTAATTTTTAATTTATATAAAAAAAAAAAATAAAAAAAAAAATTCCACTGCTACAATCTCAGAAAAATTAAAAGTAGGGTTGTTTTTAGATTTATTAGAAATGTTTTAAAATCAGTCATGATTTTATTAAACTTTTATCGATAAGTTATTTTGGTTTTAAAATTTGTACTGGGATACGAAAAACAAAAGGTTTTTTTTACCAGGAAAAATATTATTTCAATTTTTTGAATTTTTTTTGAATTTTTTTTCAATTTTTTTTCATTTTTATGAGTGTTACTATCAAACGACCATCAAACAAACATACACATATACATATATAAATAAAAAGATGGTAGATAATAAAAATAAAGCAGTAACAGCAACAACTACAACAACAAACACCACAGCACAAAAGAAAACACTTTATGAAGTACTATTTAAAAGTAGAGAATTTATGGTCGACGTGTACCTCAGATTCGATTGTTTTATATATTTAATTTTAGCAGGATTTGGATTATGGGATACAAAAGGAATGTTAAATTTATTTAAATATGTTCAAAGTGATGTTCAAAGTAGTGGTAGTGTTGGTAATGGCAGTGGTGAAAATATACAAGATACATTAAATAATCAAGATTTATCAGAAGATAGTGGTGAATTTCAATTTGATTCAGATATTATAGCATCAACAGTTAAAAGTAATTCAGATGGATCATTTATATCATTATATGAAAATCCAATTTTAATTGGAGTTGTATCAATGTATACAATATTAGTATCAATGATTGCATTATTTCAATTTATTATATCAGTTTTAGCATTGGCACAATCAGAAAAACCAGTTAAATCAATGTTAATTAATTTATCATTAACTTTAAATTTTATAATGATTTCATTTAATTTATGGATATTATTAAATTATAAAATATTCACCCAATTTGCAACAATTGGTTTATCAATATCATTTGGTATTTCCGTTTTGGATTTCCTCGCTTTATTCATTTTAACAAATAAATATAAAAATTTTAAATTTTCACCTTCTAAATTATTTGGAATTTTAAAATCACTATTTAAATTTAAAATACCAAAATCAATGAATAAAAAAAATAAATAAATAAAACTTTTTAAAAATTAATATCATGATATTTGTGTTTTTAAACCAAAAGTTTTAAAAAATTAATTTTTTTTTTTTTTTCATTTTTTCTCATTTTTCTCATTTCACTTGTCAAATGGATACATTATTTTATAAAGTTATACATAATAAATATTTATTTAATATAATTTTAACAGCAATTCAAGAAACAGAGTGGGTTAAATATGATAGAATTAATGATTATCATATTAAAAATAAAATAAAATTAAAGTATATCACATCATTGGAATTTATGGTTAATAATGGGTTGGATGAATTATTGAAATGTAAGTTAGAAAATAGAGAAACTATTGAATTTGATGAACCTATTATAGAATGGATATTCAGTTTTGGTAAAGTGTCACCAGTGGATGGTGAAGAATGTTATTATGATGTTGAAGAACAGTTTGATATTCATGATCATTATTCAAAGTTTGGTTATTATAGAGATATTAAAGAGTTATGGTATAAAAATAAAAGTAAAGAAGAATTTAAAAAACAAGTTGAATTAAAGTATATAAATTTTAAAAAGTTTCAATCATTATTATATCAATTTAAAAATCAGTTACAATTATCAAAGAAACAACTATTTGAAATTGTAATAAGAAATAAATCAACTTCAAAATTAAATATTGAATTGGTAGAAACTATATTTAATGATATGGTGGTATTAAATAAAACAACAATTGGTTATCCAACATTAGTTAATTCAATTAAATATTCAACACCATCAATCATTAATAGTGTATTACAACACATGATACAATTTAATAAAGATACAATGGAATCATTTATATCAATGGCAATTTGTAATGAAGAATTTAAAGATACTGTAATTGAATATTTAATCATTAATCATAGATACTTTACAAATAAAGTATATGGTGAACCAACTACAGATTGTAAAAAATCAATGTCAATAATGTCAATGGATTCAGAAATAATTTATAAAGAATACTTGTTAAAATATGATGAAATAATTGAATCATTACAAGATAAATTCAATGAAATGGTCATTTCAACAGGTTTAAAAGTACATAGTGTAAATATATTAAAAGGTGCATTAAAATATCATAAACAAGTAACAGAAGAACAATTTAATCAATATGAAATTAAAAATACAAAAGGTCAAGTTACAAATGAATTTTTAAAAATTTATTCGTTGGGGTATAATTGGTTGGAACAAGTGAATTTAGCTGGTGAACATGTATCAATTTTACATTACTTTTATGGTATTAAAAATCAACAAGATTATGAACAATCAATTGGGTCAATATTAAATATTAAACTACGTAGTAAATTCCCAAAAACTTGGAATAGTATTTACACTTCAAATACATTTAGAATAATTGTAAAAGATAAAGAAACTGTTGATTGGATATTTGATAATGTTAGTACATTATCAAATAAAGGTGGTTATGTAATTAATGATAGAGAAACATTGGAATATTCAAAATTAAAATCATCATTGGTTGATCAAGATCATTGCCAATTGGTTAAAGAAAACTGTAGACAATTTTTAGATGATGGTATATCATATGAAAAAAGATTATATACATTTGCTATTTATGAATGTAATATAGAAGTTTTAAAACAATTTGAACCAGATGATCCATATGAAACATTTAAAGAATTTCAACAATTTTATGATCCTGATAGGAGTAGAGAAATACCATGGTTTATAGATGGTACTCATCAAGTTGAACCTGTTTTTAATTGGGTTAATCAGACTGCAGATAATTTAAACCAACTTTTAAACTATTTACGTAAAACTGGTTATAACCATTTTACATCAAATTTATATCAACAATTGTTGGTATCAATTTCAACTTGTCAACAATATGGTGAATTGGATTTCAATTTATTAGATTTTAAAGGCGAATATGAAGAATTTGAAGAATGTTCAATTGAATTATTCATAGATTCAATTATATTGGAAATCAGCCCATTGGTAATTCAACTATTTTTAACAAGTGATACATTTAACGAATCATTAAATAGTTTAGATTTAATTGTTCAAATGAGTACAAGATGTGATGAAGATATTGAAGATTATAGTTTTTATCAAATGTTATCAGATGGATTCACTCCATTAAAACATAGTTGTCTTTATTATTATATTGATGATAATGAACATGGTTTAGATTTAATTGGAATGCATTTTAGTAGATCTGGTGAATCATGCGATGATATAATACAATCAATTGAGATAATATTTAAATTATTTAATTTCAATAATGCAAGGCCAAGTGGACTCAATTTAATTCAATTAATAATTAATTATTTATACAAAAGATTAATTAGAGTTGTAAATGTTGATTATGAACAACATGTTGATAAAATGTATAAATTAATATCGAGTAAATGGTTTGGGTGTACTGGTGGCTTGGAATTCCAATTTGAACATACAGTTTATCATTCATTTTATTACCTTGGTTTAAAATCATTAAAATTAATCAAATTTATATTATCAATACCAAGTGTTAAATTATATTTAGTAGATTTGGATATTCAATGTTTTGATAAAAGAATAACAGATTACGAAAGTGAAGAATATTACGATAATGATCGTTATGATATATTGGCTAATTTAAATACAAAATATTATACATATGATTATATATTCAATAGTGCATTTCAAGATATATTAGAATCATTAATTGATGATTTAGTAATTCAAAAAGAACCATATTCAGATCAATACATTGTAACGTTGGAATCCACATTATCATTCTTGTTGGAAATTAGAGAAATCCAATTGTTTTTCAAATTATTATCAAAAATTCAAACACTTTTGGATGATATTAATTTCAAAATTGGTGATTTCCCTTCAATCAAATGTTATGATGGCAATAGTTGGAATAATACAGATTATGAAAATTATCATGATGAAGATGAAATTGATCCATTAAGTGATAGATACTTTGAATTCTCTTATACATTACTTCAAACCATTAAATTTGTATTAAATGAGAAATCATACAATTCATTTAAACATCAATATCCAAATAATACAATGTTTGGTGGTGGTAGTTATCGCAAAATAAAAAGAAAATAAAACAATGATAAAATTTAGCGAAGATCTTAAAAAAAATAACTATTACTTTATTTTTCCATTATCTTTTTTAAAAAAATTAAAAATCAATAAATTCGTCCTTCATTCATTTTATTTACAAATCTTATTGAATAAAATGAAAAAAAAGGTTGATTTAATATTTTTAAATATTATTATTATTGATACTGATGGTATTGATATTGTAGTTTTTTATTATTATTTTTATAGATAGATATTGATTGAAGAGACTTTTATATTACAATGTATTGTTGAGTGTTGTGTGTTGATAGTGTGGTAGGTTGTACATTAATTGTACATGCTGAACAACTTGGTTGTTTATTTCTTTGTAACTTTATTACTTTTACTTGGAGTAACCATACCAATCAAATCAGTTGAATTAACTTTTGATCTTGATTTCTTAGTTGCAGCTGGTGATGGAGTTGAAGAAGCTTCGGAATCCATTGAAGTTGCTGGAATAGCTCTTTTAGCTCTTGGTTTTGGTGCAGCTTTAGTTTTTGGTTGTCTTGGTGCTCTTGTTTTTGGTTTTGGATCTGTTGTTGGTTCTGCATCTTCATTTTGGTAACCATGTGAAGCCGGAACTCTTGATGGAAGATTATATGTACCATTTTTGACCTTTTCAATATTTTCTTGATCTAAAATACATTTCTTATTTGTACCACGACGTAAATTTGTAAAGTATGTACTAATTGCATTGATTGGGCAATTTGATTTAATTGCAAGTTCAACTTTTTCGGTTTTTGATGGATATGGATTATCAATGTTTTCAGAGAGCCATTTGAAAATGTGAGTTGTTTCAATCTTGTTTCTTTTCTTGTGAGACCCTTGATTCATTCTAATGTATCTGTTTGTAAACAATGAAGTTTCAAATGAAATATTGTATACTTTTTGAGCGGCATCTTCCATTGACTTTTGAAATTCTTTAGTAACGTAAACTTCTTTACTTGTGCTAATAATCATATGATCCAAGAATCTATCATTCAATTTTGATACTGTTGGTCTACCAAGTGGACTTGCAAATGGATTTGATTGTTTATTAACAACACCACCAATTTGACTAGTTGGTAATTGAAAATCTTGTTCATCATATTCATATTCTGATTCTTCATCTGAATCATAATCTGAATCATCATAAGATTTGTTGTAAATTGGATTGGAAAGTTTGTTGGTTAAGTTGTTATTGTTTTTGGTACAATCACCATTACTATTATAACTTAATCTGAAATTTTTTGAATTACTTTGTGAAGCAGGTACTTCTTGAATTTGTTCATCAATTTCAATTTCATCGTCGTTGCTATCTTCTTCATCATCTTGGGAATTTGGCTCAACATCTTTTGAAATACCATTATCTTCAATAACATACGAACTTGGATCTAAATTAACAGCACCAGTATTTGTAGTAGTTGTATTAACATAAGCAGAAGCAGCAATACCAGTAGTATCAACAACAATAGTAGAATTATAGCCATAATTATTATTACAATTGTTTGGACCAAATGGTGATTGATATGAATATTCATTTTGTTGTTGTGGTTGTTGAGCAGGTTGACCAAATAAACCATAATTATTTGTGTAGTACATTTGTGGTTGTATTTGTTGTTGTTGATATTGTTGTTGATCATTTTGAACTAATTTTGGAGAAGCAATATCAAATTGTGGAATTGTTGGATTTGATGATAATTGTAATGTATTTTCATTATAATCAATGACAGTATCGGTACTACGATTAATTTCAGAAACTTGAGCAGAAGAATCAACAGAGGTATCATTAATAATAACTGAATTATATGAATAAATATCATCTTGATCTAATTTTGAAATACCAATATTAATATTAAATAACAATTCTTGGTTATCAACATAATCAAAACATCCTTCAAAAATATCATAACTATCCATTTTTGTTTTTTTTTTTTTATGTAAAAATTAAAATATTAGTTTATATATATTTTATATGATGAAAGAAGTAAATAAATATTTGTTTGAAAATAAAAATAATGAAAAAAAAAAAAATTGAAAAAATTATTTTAAATTGATAAATTGGTCAATCCGTTTTTTTTTTTTTGATTTAGAATAGATTTTTAAATTTTGGGAAATTGATTTTTTTTTTTTCATTATTATGATAATCATGTAAAAAGTTTGAGTATGATTAATGTTTGCACTTTTTTAGTTTGAACACAAAAACTGATTATGGGTATTGGGGTTTAAGTTATTGGGGTAGTGTGAGTTGATTTGATAGATAAAACCGTGTTGATCTTTTTAATATTTAAAAATTTATCTGATATTTATCTTGCTTTCTTCTTTATGCGATTCTTACAAAAAAAACATGGATAATATATTTTTAACACCTTTTTTATATCTCTGGGTCAGCAGATTTCGTACGTGAACAAATATTTATTATGGATCAGGATCAACATATAAACAAAGAAAAAAAATGTATATGCTTTAATAAAAAAATTGGTTGTTATAGTGTGTTTGTGGTGTATGAAGATTATAAGACTGATTTAGACTATTTTTTTTTTATAATATTTGAGTTTTGTAAAATTTAAAATTATGATACGATAAGGAAAGCAACAAATTATACAGTCAATCTTTAGGGGCTATTATTTATTTATTTAATTTTCTAACTTACCCATGAGATAATTATTCTGTGTTATCTAATTGAATAATCAACAAATAATTGATTGGTTAAAATAATTTGATCAACCCAATTTTACATCTTGCACCACCATTAAATGCTGAACTAATCTTTTTAATCAATCTTTGAAAAAATGAAGGGTTTTATATTGAAAAATATGGGTTTTTTTTTTTATGTAAGGGTTTAATTTGTTTATTTATATAGACCCCATAACCAATCAATTATCCTATGTTTTAATAGATTTATATAGATCACTCATTGATTGAATTTGTGTACGATCATACAACTAACAAATTAATATCATAATAAAAATTCCGGGCTTTATTGAACCAATCAAATATTAATATTAAAAATAAAAAAAAGTTGAAAAGTTTAGAAATTTTTCCCACACTAGTTTTATAAAAGATAATATCTATGTCTTTTTATACAAAATGATTGGACAATTATTAAATATCAAAACTTAAAACACATAAATTAACAGAGACACGAAATAGATTATGAAAAGTTATCATTGGAAACTGATGTATCTCATTTATTCATTGGTTGTATTGGAACAATTATAGGAAAAGATTCATTAATATTCTATCAAAAGTTTTCAAACTCATTCAATCAGTGTTGATTCATTATTAGTGCGCACTAATTCAATTTAAAATCAACAGCAGGTACAAATTTTAATAGACCAGCTTTTAAATACATAAAAATTAACAAACAAAAGGATCAATTATGGAAAGTATTATAATTGTTATTGGTACCAAATTTCCAATTGATTCGATAGATTATTCTTCAAATTTAAATTGGGTAAACTTTTAAATTTAAATTTCTCCAAATTATTTATAGAGATGTTATCTAAAGCACAATTACCAATAAAATATAATATATTTCTTTTTTATGTTTGAATTATGAATTTAATTTATTTAATTATTTTATTTAGTTTGTTTGCTTTTGTTTTATATATGTGGTTTTTGTGTTTATTCAACGATAACTCTTAATGAATTAGTTTTACCAAATACTTCAGGATCATACATTTCTTCTACTACGGCAGAAGGAATAAGATATTCACCACGAGTTGAAGCACGTAAAGTATATTTATAAACATGTTTACCACGTTCCATTAAACCAGTGAATGCTTCACATCTTTCATCACGTTGATTTTGGAAATCCCAAATGGTACCTTCTAAACGGAAATCAGTTTTATCAGCGATATCGAAACCACCTGCAAATTTATCAACCAATGCTAAATTGAGTCTATCAGATTCTGTTGAAATTGTAATTGTAACCAATACTTTTGAACCAACTGATACTCTGAGTAGTCCTTTTTCTTCATCAAATTTCATTACATCTGTTTTATTCTTTGGTGTATAACTTCTATAAATCGATAAACCATTGAAATGTTCTGCTGTTGATAAATCTACAGATGCATATTTAATGCTCATACGATAATATAATTTACCTTTACCTTCTTTTTGTAACCATAATTCTGATTTTGGTACTGTTACAATTGGTTTAACAGTAGCAACGGTAACAGTGGTAGCAGCTGCGTTTGATGATGATGATTCTTCAGTTGATGATTCTTCAATTTTAACATCTGGTGAGGTGGTACTTGATTTAATATAATTATTAATTTCAATATTTTCCAAATCAGATTTTGAATATAATGTTGATAATGGTACTTCAATTGAATAAGAGATAGTTGATTTACCATCAAAATAAGGAGTGGCACCACAGAAAGTAGTTTTCAAATTTGATTGATCAGTTGTATTAACTAACCAACCTCTAGTAAGACATTTTGGATTTGAACGTTCAAAAGTTGTTGAATATTCAGCAATTGTCATAATTACCCAACAATTTGTTTGAATGTTTTTCCAAGTACCATTTTCTTTTTTATCGAGAAGACCAATTACAATTTTTGAAATTGTATCAACGTTGTAACGACTTGTAATTAATGAACGAGCAATGATTGCGGTTGTTCTTTCAATGGAATGGAATAATTGTGAACGAATTAATTTATCATAGTATGAATTGAAATAGATACAATTATTTTCTTCAAATGAATTTCTAATTAAGTATGCAATGATTTCATCACGTTTCTTTGAAAATTGAGAATCTTGAAGTGTACCAAGTATCCATGCCAACGATTCCAATGATAATATTGAATAGGAGTGAGTTGAATAGAATTTCAATGCTAATTGACCAACAGATGTTTTATTCTTTTTACTTTGAATACAATATAATGTATAGAGAGCATATGATACAGCTGCCAATACAAATTGATCTTTTGATTGTAAATTATTGTTGATATAACGTTCTAACCAATCAATTGATTTTTTAACACATTCTTTTAATTTATCAATTTCATAACCATATTCAATCAACAATGCAATTGCATGAATTGCATGAGTTGATTCAAATTCATTCTTTTGATGTAGTTGATTGTAAAGTGTTGCTTTTTGTGGCCATGTATAGAAATCACCTGCATCTGTTTGACGATTTCTCAGCTCTATAAACATTTTGTTTACTTTTGATTTAACCATTTTTGAAGGTGGTAAATTACGTGCTTTTTGTTCACTAATAATATTATACAATGATGTAATACCAATGATGGAGGAGGCAAGATTTTCAGTTCTTTCAAATGGATATGAATAAACTGAAAGGAATGCATCATGTAAATTTTGAAGAATAGTTGAACTAATATCCAAACCAAGTGAACCGAAAATTGGAAGTGAATTATCTGGCATTGCGATTGGTTGAATAACACCTGAACCACCATCTTCAATTACACCATATACTGCGGTTGCACGAGTAGTTGGTGGATTAAATATTGGTATTTGAACTTGCATTGCGTCACCATATTTACCAGATACACATGAAATTTGAATGGAACCTGATCCAACATTTTTACTCTTTACATTTACATAAATTATTTTACGTTTCTTTTGTTCAACAAATGAGAAATGACCATATTTATTTGATGATGATGATAATTGATTGGCATTAGTAATTGTTAAATGTTCTGAACATTTAATACCAACTTTAACCATTCTACTTGAATTTGAATTATTACTAATTACAATTCCAATTACGCAAGAATCATTGAGATTTAAGAATCTTGGTGGTACACAACGAGTTGATACTAATACTTTTGATGTAATTAATGATTCACCTTTACCAAACTTTTGTTCATCTTTTGTGCATACAACACCCCAAATACGATAACGTGTAAGATTATCTGGTAAATGAATTGGAATTGTTACTTGGCCACTTTCATTTGTCATTACTGATGGTGTAAAGTTTGCTAATGCATTAAAATCTTTTCTCAATGTTGCATGACTTGTCATTTCAATTTCTGTTGATTCTTCTGATTCACTTTCTTCATCTGAAACACCACCACCACCATCTGCCAATCCACATTGAGCAAGTGATAATCTTTTACTATGATCATTCAATGATGAAAAATCTGCTGATAATGAAGCAGATGTAGCAGCAGATAAACTATCATATCTTGGTGGAGCAGATGGAGGACTTGAATATTCACGTCTTTCCATTGATTTATTTCTTGATGATGAACTACCACCAAATCCACCAAATGCAGATGCTTTTCTTGTTTTTTTAGCAAATCCAGCAGATGCCAATGAACCCATTTCAGTGTATACACTTGAAGGAATGAAAGCATCAACTGAATCTGATACTTGAACTTGTTTACGATATGAATCTTCAATAGTTGGATCATATTCATCTACAAAATGACAATTAATATAACGAATTGTTAATGCTGATTTACCTACGCCTGATATTTTAATTTTAAATTAGTATGTGGATGTAATATGTGTATATGTATTAATATTATATGGAATACATACCACCATCACCAAGAATGACAACTTTATTATCACGATCACCAGTTTGAATTAATGACATTTTACCAATGATACCAAATGCAACATCAACATTATGACCAGTTAATGAAGAAGTTTCAATGTATGGTGCACCAATTCTATCTGCATAACGTTTACCATCTTCATAGGATACTTCTCTTTGCATTTCTAAATCTGCTTTTGTACCAACTACAATTACACAAGTATATCTATCACAATCTTTTACACGAAGTAATTGATCTAAATAAACATCCAATTCTTCAAATGATCTTCTACTTGTAATTGAATATGCAAGTACGAAACCATCACCAGTTCTACAATATTGATCTCTCATTGCTGAATATTCACATTGACCAGCTGTATCTAAAATATCCAATAAAATAGCACCATTAGCTGGTTCATTACCTCTTCTTCTTGGATGACCATATGATGGTGGTGATGATGATTGAATTGAACTTTTACCTGAACGAACACTATTGTTATTATTATTATTGTAACTTGTATTTGCAATACTTTCATAAACTGGATGCATTGGTGTCATATCTTTCAAAATGTGATTATAAGTATCAGGTTTAACAATTGGTTGTTGAGTACCAGCAATGATAGCAGTACCTTGTTTTAATTTTGGTTGAAGTAATACGGAAGCAGATGAAAGTCCATTAAAGTATTTTGAAATCAGTGATTTTGAGAATTCACCAGTGGTTGAACTTGGATAAAATATTGAAAGTGGATTTTCAACATGATGATTTGATAACGAGATAATTGATTCATCAATTACCAATAAACAAACTTCAGCATTACCAACACTTGCACCATTGGAATCAGTTACATGTACTCTAATATTAGTGTCTGCACCTGGTTCAACGACTTCTTCTTCTGGTTCAATTTTAATATTTAATTTCTTTGATAATGGTGTAATTGCAATATTAATTGATCCTGTTAAATTATCATTTGTACTATGATTTCTAATATCACAACGTACATTTGAAAGTGGTGCCCATTCTTCAAGAGCTTCAAATTCAATTTTATCTTTTTGATTTACGACTTGATATGATTTTGTAAAAACTACACCGTTATTTATAATTGATAATACACATGAGTATGGGAATTCAAAGTAATCTAATGATACTGATACACGTTCATTTGGATTATATAATTTCTTGTCTAATGCAACTGAAACTTTTTGAATTTCTTTAAATTTAAATTCTTCCAATTTAACTGGTGGTTTAGTTTCAACTGGTGCACTAATTGATAATGATGTAGTGGTTGTTGGTAATGGTGGTGGAATTGGAATAGCTGAATCACCTTTACTATGTTTATAATTTGAAAGTTTCCAATCAATTAATAATGGAATAGTTGTAGTGAATTTATTATCTGGTTTTTCAAATAGAGTTGCAGAAATTTCATATACTACAGTTGAATTCTTTGGTTGATATTGTGGTTCTCTAAGTGTGAATGAATGAGTGAATTCAGTATCTGTTGAAATTAAAGTTGATAAATGATCTTCATCTTTAATTTCAGTGTCAAAATGATTGAGACCAGATTTTGGTTTAACAGTGACTTGAATACCAATATCCGGTTGATATGTACCATTTTCATCAACAACTACCAACATTAATTTAATTGGTTGATCTTTGTTACTATCTGTTAAAAACATTGGTGATGAGTTATCATGAGTACATTTAATACCAATGAAATTCTTTGTTGGATGAAGAATATAACGAATTGTTGAATTGATTACTTGATTATTAATATCAGTTGTATCAACATTTGTATCAATGTTTACAGATGATGGAGGTGATGGTGGTTTACCATTGAATGTTGTTTTAATTGTATGTGTACCATCATCATCAGTTTTACCAGTAATTGATTTTTCACGTTTAATTGAAAGATCGCTGATTTTCAAATGTTGATCGTTTTCTTGATAACCAAATTGATATTTTGACATTGTTGGTGGAACGTAATTTGATTTAACAGAAGATACAGTCCATTTAGTTTCACAATCTGGTAAATTACCACCTTCATAATAATTTGATTTCAATTGAATATACGATGAACCAGTGAATGAATTAGAAACACCATTATAAATGAATGATGCATTTGCAACGAATTCAGGTCTTTTAAATTCTTGAACATCAAATGAATGAACATAAGTTGTACGAAGTACCGATGATGCTGATGAGGATGATGATTTATCATTTTTAATTTTAATCTTTTGATTTTGTTCATTTATACATTGGAATTCATTTTCATCTGGTAATGATAATTTCAATGTTGTTTTACCAAGGTTAATTGTATCTGGTAAATCCATTGAAAATGAAAATGTTGAGAAATTGTTTAATTTAACTTCACCTTTTAATACAGTTTGACCTGACCCATCTTCCAATACATATTTAATTGATTGTTGACCAGAGAAATTATAAATTGATAAACGATGATCAAATGAATCACGGAATAAGAAACGAAGATAACCTTTAATTTGAACAGTAGTTTTTGGACGATATAATGATTGATCATCGAAAATATACCAATTAACAGCTTTAAATGATGAATTTGGTTGAATGAATACTTTTGGTAACAAGCAAATATCTTTGTTTAATGGATTCTCAGCAACTATATGAATTTCACTAAAATTATTTTGAAGTGGTAAATAAAGTAAACCATGTTCATTTGTTACACCATCAACTAAATTACCAACATGTTTTTGAAGTGCAATTAAATTATTTGATTTCTTTTGTTCCTTCATACGGAATTGTGTGTAATTTACAGTGGAAAGTGATGATATTTTAACATTTGGTACAACTGATCCATCAACTGTTGAATTTGTCCAACATGATAATAACTTTTGATCAGATACCGCACCAACATTTAAACGTGTACATTGTACCCAACAACGAAGTAATGGTGTAACTGTATTCTTTCCAATATTTGGATAAAGTGCTGATTGAGTTGGATAAACAACAACACCAATATGACCAATTGATAATTCTTTATTTGTTAAACCTTCATAAAGTTCAATGTATGTATCAATTTCCAAATCAACTTCGTGTGATGGTATTTCAATATCAACCATACGACAATGAACTAGTTCACCACATTTCAAAATTGGTTGATCAACACCTGGTACACTCTTTTGTGAAGTGAATTTTTGTAATACCTTATTATCAACTACTTCATCTTGGAATAATGGATAATCAACATATGGATTTAATTTATATAATTGAATTACATATTGATTAATATTTTTTGATCTTAAACAAATTGCTGGTTTATTTGAAATTGGACTAATGGTTGCACTGGTACTACCACTACTACCTTCTTCTGGAATTGCAGTTGAATTATTATTACCACTTGTTGAATTATCAAATGTAATAATATTATTATGAGCAGCAAATGGTAATTTGAAACTATATTGGAAATTACGTGGTACAACTTTAAATCTATAGGTTAATGGTTGAGTTTTATCAATTTTTTGACCCATAACATCCATGATTTCTGGTGATAATGTAATTTTGAATTCAATGTCGGTATTTTGAAATTGATCATATTTGAATGATTCCAAGTAAACAACGTTATCAGTAACTTTGAGACCATATGGAATATCAGGTTCAACTTTAATCATTGTTGGTTTAAAGTTTGTTGAAATTGAATTTGAGAAAACAACACGTAATGTATCACCAAAATATAATGGAGTTGATGATTTCTTATCAAAACATGAAGCAGATTCATTAATTGTCATTGGTGGATTAACAATAAGTGGAAAGAATATACTTGGTGTTGGTTGAATTACTTCACCTTCAGTTGATGTAAATTCATCAACTTCAACCAATATATTTTGACCAATTGGTAATGGTTTAGTGAATTTGAATATCATTAAATCAGTTGGACTAGTTGGATCATAGTGAGCACCAAGAATTTGTTTTAATTTTGAATAGTTTACATTATGATCTAAATATTCACTGAAAATTACAGTATCATCAATTTCTTCTTTAGTTGCTAAACGTACATCGTAATGTGTTTTCGAGTTGAATAAACCAGATTTTGTAAAGAATTTAAATTTGGATAGTTGTCTTTTTGGATCAATATTTTGTACAAATCTAATCCAATAAATTGAATCTGATAATGATGGATAACCAGATTTTTCAACAACTGCATTGGTTGGTGTATTAACCAATAAATTATCTAATGACTTTTGATCCATAACATAACCTTTTGATGATACTAAATCTTCTGGGAATGATAATTTATAACAAGTTGATTTTCTCCATAATGAAATTTCTTGTTCACAAATTAATACTTCACCATGTCCGACTCTCCATGTTAATTGTATACCTGGATCTGGTTTAACTGTAATTTCTGGTATAACAATAACTGTTGTTGTAGTTGTAGTAGTTGGTGGAGTTGGGGGAGCTGGAATAATACTAGTTGCAGTTGTGGTTGTGGTTGTTGAACTACTACCAATATCATCACCACCATTTGTAATTTCACCATCAACTGATGTTATTGTTGTTGGTGGTTCAACAGCTACTACTGGAGTTGTAATTGTTTGAAATAATAATGGTTCAGAGAATGATAAATTAACTTTATTTGTGACGATGGTAGCATAAACACGAGTACAATTTGTAGTGAATAATAATTGAATTGATTGTTTTGATTCTAATGGACCTTCAAATGATGGAATACCTTCTTTAATTGTAACGATATAAGTTGAATTTGGAATTAATGGTGGATTTGTACGAAGTGATACCCAATGCATTGGATCATATTCAGCAGTACCTTTTTCAATATGAGAGAAATCATCTGATGGTTCCAATGTGAATTTAGTTTTCTTTTTATCTTCAGTTTGAGTTTGAACAATTGAAATGTATTTAATAATTTGTTCAACTTGAACTTTTTGATTGAAACGAATTAGAATTGGTCTTGATAATTTAGCAGTTTGGTAACCATTCATTGGTACGGATGATAACATTTCCAAAGTACTTGTTTTAAATTCATATTTATCCACGGTATCAATACCTTGTTGATAGTGTTCACCAGTTTCACTTTCAACAATTGATGGAATTGTAAATGTGTATTTAGTTGAACATGGAATACTATCAAAGAATCTACATGACATAACACGATATCCAGGTAAACTTGATTGAACTTCAACAGACCATTCACGTTTAATTTCATTTGAAATCGATGGTGTAATCACTGGTTCCCAATCATCTGGTAACATTGTCTTATTTGGTGATGGAAATATTGTACATGGTACATATTTCAAATTTAATGGTTGTTTGAAATAAATTTGTAATTTTCTATCACTTTCACTCCAAACTGTACGATTGATATGAAGATGATCTGATATTTTGAAATGGAATGTTAATTTACCTGGATTACATTCAGAACCTTCTGATGATGGTATATTTGGACCAATGGTTAATGTTACATCTGAATTTGGAAGTACTGTGGACATTCTAACAAATAAAATGAATGATGTTGGGTCAGAGAAAGTAGTTGGCATTAATTCAAGGTAATCATTGGAAATTGATTCTCTATCTACTGCTGAGAGTGTAACATTTTTATGTTTTTTACCATTTGAATCTGTACATTCAATTTTCATTACTTTCAACATATCAGTAGCAACATATTGTTGATGTAATTGAATTGCAAGTATATCAGATTTATCGAAATTTACAACATGACCAACAGATGGATAAACTGAAACTACTGATTGATATGGAGTGTAGAAATCAAATGTTTGATCTTTTTCAAATTGTTCACCAAATTTACTTTCTATTGATTTATCAACAGTTATTTGATAATGAGTTGATGCATTCCACATTGAGAAATCTTCAAGTTTTAAACGATAAACTTTACCAATTAATTCATATACCCATTTTGCAGTTGATTTCTCTGGTTTTGGTTTAATTGATACATATTTATCCCAATCAATTAATTCAACGTTTGGAATTGTACTGTTTGTTGTAATTGTTGGTGTTACAGATGAACTTGTAGATTGTGTTTCTTTATCACCTTCAACCAATGCTGCACCTAATGAATCTGTTGATAATGTTGCTGATACATTAACATTGTTGTCTTTTAATTTTTCGATTTTAGCTTGATCATAACGAGTACGTAATGTTGCTAGGGAAACATTTGAATTTTCAATTATTTCTAAATATTCCGCAGATTCTTTTGATTTTAATGGTTTATTAAAAGTAATGAAAAAGAAATATGGTGAATGAATAATTGATTCATCAGTTGGTGATGTACCAATAATTGAAAATTTATCAACATTGTAAACTGGGAATGAATATTCTTCTTTACTAAGTAATGGACCATCCAATGAACGAATACCAGGTAATAATGAATATTTGATTGAACCACTTGGTAATGGTTTAGTTGGTCTAAAGAATACCAGTTTAGATGATTGTTCACAATCTTTAAAATTGTATGGTAAATCTTCAAATTCTTCCAATGTAATTCTATGTACTAATTCTAATTCAAATTTCTTACTTGAAAGGAATGAATCTGGTTGTAAACGAACTGAAGCCAATACTGATTCAGCATCAACATTTTGATTGAATTGTAATGCAAATAATTGATTAACTGCAATTGGTACATAAGATTGTGGATATTGATGAGTTGTTGTAATTAACATTGTTGATACTTCACCAAATACTGGTTTATCAAATGTTTTACCTGAACATGCTGTAAACACTGTATCTGGTGCTTGAGAAATAGTGTATACTGTTGATGGTCTAATATCATCACGATTATCAACTGTGAATATCAATACATTTCTAGTTTGAGTTGACCATACACCATTTACCAATGGTGGTGAAATTAATGGCATATCAGTTGGACCAATTGGAATATAATCACTTGCAATTTGTTGATCAGTTCTACTGGTAAGGAAATTTTCATGATGTGCAGTATAACTATTGAAATCATATGAATTATTTACAATTGGTTGATTAAATGTTAACTTGATTGTAAATGTAGTTAATTCAGTTGTACATGCAAGTGTTGGTAATGTTGCAAAGAAGTAATTATTTCTTGAACTCTCCATTGGTGTTTTAGTTGGACCTTCCATTGAAGTGATATTACCATTCAATTCCAATGTAAATGTTGAATCTTCTGCCAAGTGTTTAACTGGTTTAATGGCAATCCAAGTACCATTTTCAGAAGTGTTAATGAAATCCAATTGATTATCTTTTAAACATTTTCTAATTGATGCTGTTGCAGTAAGGAACTCATGTGCAGTTGTAGCTGTGGTAAATTCAATTGATTTACCAAGTAATTGATCAGTTTTAAATGTAATCAATTTTTTAAATGATTCCAAATCAACCAATTGATTAAATTTGAAAATGACAATTAAGTTACTTGAAAATGTATCAGATGCAGTTGCAAGTTTACTACCTTGTGCTAAACGTTCAAAACTAATACCATCATAAATAAATGTATCAACATTGACAGATTGAGTGTAGAATCTTAATTCGGAATTTTCCATTTGTTCACCTACGGTCGAAATTGGTCCACCTTCAGTTGATAATACATATGATGTACTACTTGGCCATTTAACATCACCAGTTAAATTGTAATTCATTGATGTTGTATTTAAATTCCATGTACCATCTGGTAATGATGGTGTACATTTTGGTCTCCATGTACAATCTGGATTAATTTGAGAAGATCCAAAAGTAATTGATAAATTTCTACCAGGTACATTTGGAGATGATGCCAAGTATGGTGAGAATGCAGCTTGTGTATTGAATGTGAATGAATCAGCCAACATTGTTTTAACAGGTCCTTCTAATGATGGTGCACCAACTTCCAATGTAACATTAATTCTTGAAGAACTATTGAATCCAAATAATGGTTTAATACCAATATTTCTACCTTCATATCCAACCAATAACTCTTTCAAATTTGGATCTTGTTTCATAATTTCTTCATGAATAAATTGAATTGTATTTGGTGTACCTTTAGTCACTGATGATAATGTTGGAGTTGGTCTAAGATTTGTACAACTAATAAATGGAAGTAATTCTTGTGGTGATACCTTTTGATTAAATCCAATGAATATAGTTTGTTGATAAGAATATTGTTTTGAATTTGGCATAAAACTTGTAATTTTTAATGTTTCTGTAGTGAAATCAAATGTTTGACCCATAGTTGTTACAGAGGAGTTATTGTTACCCAACTTGATTTCTTGTGGAATTGTAATTACATAATTTGTACTTTTTCTCCATGGTTCAACTGGTGTGTATGTTAATGTACGTTGAAATTGATCAAATGACCAACCATTCATTGGTTTATCCCTTGCAAAACCAGGATTCTTTGGTACAACTTCTGGACACCATAATAATGATCCAGATTCTTTATCTACAATTTCACTTGGAAATATATTAAATGTTAATTCAATTACATAATCTATTGGTTTTTGTGTACCTGGTTGAAAAAATGCTCTAATAACTTCAACTTCTTCTCTTTTATTTTTTAATTTTTCTAATTCTAATTCTAATCTCTATATAAAAAGTATAAAAAGTTGTGTGTGTGTTTTAGTAAAGTGTGTGATAGTGGTAACTATGATATGATTAATAATTAACTTACTCTATCAGTTTCTTTTCTATTTTCATCAAATTGTTTTTGTTTTTGTTCTTGTTCTAATCTTTCTGCTTCAGTTTTTGGTGGAACAGCTGGTGGTGGAAAAGAAAGTTGACGTGTAGTTTCAACATTACTTGTATTATCAAATGGTTTATCAGTTGTTTCTCTAATATCGCTTGAAAAACCTGATACACTTTTATTAACTGTTGTTAATTGATATGTTTCAGGAATTTTTGAAAGTAATTCTTCAAGTTCGGTACCAGTAATATCACCTTCTTCAATTTGAGTTGGTTTTGTTGTGGTGGTGGTTGATGTTGTAGGTTTATCTGTATCTGTAGTGGTTGTAACTGGTGCTGTTGTTGGTGGTACTGATGTATCTTCAATTTTAGTTGAATCATCAACTTTTACATCATCTATATCTTTATTATTATCTTTATTATCTTTTTCAAGTAATAATTGTTCTCTTTCTTCTTTTTCTTGTTCTTGTTGAAGAATAATAGAATCTAATTCTGGTTTTTTAACTTCATGAACTGTAAAATCAAATGAATCAAATGAATTTGACATTTTTTTTTGATTTTTTTTTTTATATTATTACAAAGTGTGTTGAGTGGGGTTTTTTTAAAATATTATATAAGTGTTATATATAATTTGAATCTATATGTGAATATGAAGAATATTGTGTATGGTTTATGTGTATGATTTTGTTTTTTTATTATTTGAATTTAAATTAATTATATTATTGTAATAAAAAAAAAAAAAAAAAAAAAAATTAATAAATAATAAAAAAAAAAAATATTAATTTTTATTTTATTTTTTAATTTTTTATCAAAAAAAAA
>JABXES010003798.1:0-27574 GCA_013375695.1 Dictyostelium brefeldianum
TCAAACACCTTTGACCTTGGGCAGCGTCATTTTTGTATAATATAAACAAATAAAATTTTTTTATTTTTTTTTTTAATTTTTTTTTAAAATTTCTTTAAAAAAAAAAAAAAAAAAAAAAAAAGAAAAGTCATTTTTTTTGTTTATTATAAACAAGTCCAATTTATTCAGATAATAATATTTTTTTTATGTCATTTTTTTTTAATTAATTTAATAAAGTGAAGTTAGGGATATTACAACCTTTTCTTTTTGATTGAAAATGAAAGAAATCCAAATAAATATTATGAATTGGTAAAATTAATTCTTGATGGATCAGCAGGAAGCAATTTATTATATTAATGGAAGACAATATAAATTGGTAGATTTATATTTAGGAATTATAGATTTAGATTTAAATTATCAAATGTTTATTACTAATTATAACAGTTATTGCAATTTGAAAAAACAGATTATTTTAAATTACTAAATGGAACGATTTTAAATCAAAAGCAAATATTGGAACAGGAAATTTCAACTAGATCAAGAAATTCCGATGCATATATTTGTTTATCTAAATTATTAGACGATAATGAAACAATTGAAATTGTAAATGAAGTATTTGGTGATGGTATATCAAAATTTCAATTATTTCCAATTGAATTGGTTCAAATGGCATATCTTTTAAATCCATCAAATAAGAGGCATTGAAATAATTCATTACTTTATTTATGATAATGGGCATCAAGAATTTCAATTTTTAGATGGTACAATAGTTACAAAAAGAGATATAGCTATAAATCATTTTATTTCATCAATAAACGACGAAATTGAAGTACAATTTGTTTGGGTTTATCTTATTGGAAATTTAAATGAATAAGATGTTATCAAATATATAGATTCAAAAGGTACTGAAATTAAATTGGAATTCCAATGATTTAATGAACAATTGTTTTCTTGATAAATTATAACCATAGAAACCAGAGGAAGGTTCAATAATTTCAATTTCATCTAAACCTTGTTCTAACAATAGATTATCTAAATCAAAATAATGGTGCGATGATTTACTTCCATTTTGAATACATAAAAGCATTGGTTATATCACCAATTATATCATAATATTGTCCATCTTCCATTAATGTTTGACAAATTGAATAATAAATATCAGGAAATCTTGGGTTGTTATAAAATAATAATTTTCCATTTGCATTTAAATCTATTGCTTTTAATAAATTTCTAATTTATTTTTCTTTTCACCATCATCTCTATTACCAATATATTTTCCATCGCATTATATAATTTGAAATAATAATCTGAAATAGTTTGATCTAAAATTCATAATATACCACTTGATACTTTTAATGGTTTTGTTGAACGTTCAATCTTTTCCAATAATTAAATTTGAATACTTTTTAAATTTTCAATTTTTATCTGTGTATACCATTCAACTTTATCTTGATTTCCATGTTTTTCATAAATTTTAATTAAATTTATTTAAATTTCATCAAGATATTCATGATTTCCAGTGATTTTTGAATTTTATATCATAAATTCCAACAAATTAATTTTTCTTCTTTAATTATCCATCAAGTCAAGCCCATTTTCTGCTAAAAATAAAAAAGCTTGGAAACTATTGGCAAATGAAATGAATGAAAAAGAAATTCAATTTGGTAAAACAAAGTCTGAAATAAATCATTGATTTATAATCTAAACTTATATAAATATTAAAAATTAAAATACTTGTTGTATTATGTACAAAGAATAAATAGATTTTTTTGGTTGTTATTGTTTATTAAATTAATAATAATAGGTTGTTGAAGATGATGAAGTAGTTGAAGATGTTCTATGTAAATCAGATGATTTATAAGTTACACCATCATTAACGATGGTAGTTCTTCCTGAACCAGTACCAGTACTTGATGAATCTTGACCATCATCAGTGCAACCACTAGTGAAATCTTTAACACCATTTTCTGCTTTATAAGTTACACCATCATTGACAATAGTTGTTCTTCCTGATCCAGTACCTGTAGGTGATGCACCAGATGTATTACAACCAGATGAACCACCCGATGAATTACCAGCTGATGAACTACCACCAGATGAACCACTTGTTCCACTACCACTTTCACTATTACCACCATTACCTGTACTTTTACCTGTACTTGTAGCATCGGTGCTTATGTGAAAATCTTTAATTGGTGTACCATTCTTGTTAATGTTTACAGTTGCCTACCATTTTATAAAAACAACAACAACATCATTAGTATTACAGTTTAATAATATTATTACTACTATTCAAACCACAACTACTACTTACCAATGAGACAGACATTAATAAACAAAAGATTAATATTAATTTTAATAACATTTTATTTGTATATATTTAAATAATTAATTGAGGTGAAGAATATGATTGTGAAGTGAATTTGAATTATAATTTTTTTAAAATCATTTGGTGTCACCTGTTTATATTTATTTTGTTAAAAATAATATCCATCAATCGATTCCATTTTTATCTTTTATCATTTTCTCGAATGGTTCTGTCATATCAATTTTATTATTCTTTGGATTTTGATCATAAAAATTTTAAAAAAAAATATCTTTTTTATTTTTTTTTTATAAAAATTACACATCATTGAGTCATTCTTTACGAGATAATCTTTAAATATCATAGCAATCTAATTCTATAAGAATAATTTAAATATGGAATTGGAAATTTCAAAAAAAGGCATTTTGGTTAAATATATATTTTTGTAATATGAATAATAATTCATTCACAACAGAAAAATGTAATAAATTTAGACATATCTATTACAGCACATTAATTTTAATGTTTTATTAGATTTGAAAAATATTTGAAATAATTAACCCATTTTTATAATAATAATGTCAGAAGAATATAAGCAAAACCAGAACCAGGTACAAATGATAATCAAGATCAACAACAACCACAAAATGAAGCAAAACCAGAGGTTAACCATATACGGGTCACAGTAACAAGAGGCGGTCAAACAGCTGATAACAATATATCATTTCAAATTATATCAAATTCAAAACTACAAAGTTATTTGATTCATATTGTAATAGAAATTTAAAGTCTATTAAATTTTTTACATCGGATTGTCATATAACAATGAGCGAAAAGACACCAGAAAATTATGAAATTTCAGATGGAGATACATTAGACTGCGTTCAAAATCAAACTGTGGTAGTAGTGAAATTTATAAAAAAGTATTGGTTACACCATACTTTTTGTATAGTGTATATAGAGCAAAAATAAAGAATGGATGTTAACATTACATGTTTTATTTATCATTAAATTGTTTTAAAAGATATAAAATATATAACTCTTTATCTTTTGTTGTATATATTCTTAGTGGGTCAAAATCTCTATATGTTTTACGTAGTTGGGTTGATGACATTTTATAATTTTCATAACCATTTTGTTTTGTTGTTGTTAAATTAACAACATTGTCAATATATTTTGAAATGTATTTGATATTACCATTTCTAGTTACTTGATCAATTGAATAAAAATAATTTGAAAATGTACTAGGTGAATAACCAACAATTATTTTATTAAATAATGAATGATCATTATTTAATAATTTAACAACAATGAAATACATTAATTTTATATCATTTAATATTTTTATACAAAATGATAATTCAATTGATTTGTTTAAAAATTGTGTACCACTACTACTTGACATAAATTTATTTAAACCATAATAAATTAAATAATTTGAATTGTATTGATCCAAATTTGAAATGTTAATGAATGAATTATCAAATGTGAAATTTAAATGATCATACATAAATTGAGCAGTTTTTAAATTTTTACAATGTTTAATTGAGGTAGCGGAATTAATTGAACCAATTTGATGTTTATTAATATATTCAATAAATTCCAAATTACCGTCACTGATAATTGATATACTAATTGACTCATTTATCCAATCAATTTGTTCATAATGTTCTTTGTTATCATTGTGAAAATATTTGAAAATTGAGAAATCTCCAATTAAATATCGAGCATTTAATTTCAAATTTAATGTATTAAATGTTGAAATTGCTAGTTTAATTTGATCAATTGATAATTTAAATTTAAAAAATAAATTATTTAAAAATACATCCATTAATTTATTGTTACAAAATCTTGAGAGTATTGGTAAAAATTTAATTTGTTTTTCAATTATTGTTGTTTGATCATGATAATAAATAAATGGAATAATTGAATCATTATATAAATTTGATGAAATGTGATTGAAACTTTCAATGTTTAATGATAAAACAAATTCAATTAAATTACAATCTAAATGTTTTATTGATATTTGTTGAATCATTGTTGAATCTAATGGTAGTCTATATGCTTGTTTATGTTTTAATAGTTTTATAATACATTGTTTTAATTCTTGATACTGACTATAATAATCCAATTTTAATAATAGTGATTCTTTAGAAAAGTTGTAACTTGATTCAGATTTTTTATACATGTATTGAAATATATAAATTTTTTTAATTTCTTTAATAAAATCAAATTGTTTATAATTAATTGCAAATTGTTCATTACCTGTGTCGTATTGCTCTTCAGTTGTTGATTGTGGATTTTCATAATAATTGATTAAATGATTGATTTTATTTAAAACACCAATATAATTTGAATTATTTGGTTTCAATATTGAAAATGAGTAAATCATAACTTGTAAATAATTTAATAATTGATTAAATTTATTATCTACTTGTTGAATGTTATTAGATATTATAATTTTTGAATATTCAGATGTTAAATCTTGAAATGCTTCTCTAAATTCATTTTTACTACATTTTTGTTTTGTTGATATTGGTAAACATTGAATTAATCTTTTAAACAATGGGAATTGTAATTTGAGACAATTTGAATGAAATCTTTTAATTGTTTGATTTTTGCGTTTACCTTCTGGTTTATCAAATAATGTAATTTGTTGAATTGGTTTAAATTCAAGTATATCAAATAAATATTGTAATACATTATCTCTGTTTTCTGATTTAACTGAACAATTTAATGTTTCAAATTCCGATACTGTTATAGTGGTAGATTTACCATTTGGTGATCCAATTTTACCCATAGCATATATATAATTTATTATTTTTAATTACCAATTGAAAGTGCAAATTTCAATATATTGTTTAAATCTGGTTTAATTGAATTACTTTGAATAACCATTTTAAAAAAGTAAAAACTTTGAGATTTAATTGATATATCTAATAAATCAATTTTACTACCACTGGTTTTTGATAATTTATTTAAATTCTTTTTATTTGTATAATAGAATAATGATAATATATCTTCATTGCCATCATCACCATCATTATCTTTATTTGAATTAAAATGAGTAATAAACAATTCTAAATTATCAGATGATGTAAATTCATTTTCTTTAAATTCATAATTTGATTTAATCTTGAATTTTAATAATTCATATTGTTTATATGTAATTACCCAATTAAAAGTTGAATCTTCATATGAACATGTTTTATGGAATGGTGATGCACTTGAATAACCTGATGTTATTTGTTTATTTATACGAATACAATATTTAAATATTATTTTTGATAATACAATATTACCAAATACTTTTTTATATAATATATAGTTCGTATTACTTTTCATTGTCTTGTTATTATTACTATTACATGTGTAATTTAATACAAAAAAAAAAAAAAAAAATTGATATTTATAAATAGGAAAAAAAAAAAGAAAAAAAAGAGAAAAATTTTAAATCAATCTATTCTTCATTAACAAAGACAAATACATTGAAATTTGCAAGTATGTTGTTGATCATTTTATTTTTACAATGTATTTGTATGAAGTACAATTTTATATTATTACGAGCATGTTTTTGTTTTGGACGAAAAAAAAATATAAAAAATTCAAAAAAAAAATAAAAAAATTGGAGACCAGGATGATGTGATCAATTTTTTCATTGCTTTCATAACAATTGTATTTGAACATAGGAGCTGCGTAAATTAATTTATAGGAGATAAAAAAATATATTTAATAAAATGATATGATAAATGTAAATTTATGAATATATAATAGTATATCAATTTAAATAAAAAAATAAATGATTTTTAAAAATATAAAAATTATTTAATTAAATTTATAATACACACATTAAATAAACAATGATAGATGTTCATTTTACAAATGAAATGATTTTTTTTTTAAAATTTTTTGTATCACTTTTTTTTTTTTTAATTTTTTTTTAATTTTTTTTATTTTTTTTAATTTTATTTTTTTATATTCACAAATAATTAAATATATACATATACATACAAGATGAGCATTAAATCAATTAAAGCTAGAGAAATTTTAGATTCACGTGGTAATCCAACTATTGAAGTTGACCTTTACACTGAAAAAGGTATTTAATTTAATTTATAGTTTGTAAAAGACACATGCACATTTACTAACAACAAGTTTTAAATTAATTGGTATAGGTATGTTCAATGCTAAAGTTCCATCTGGTGCATCAACTGGTATTCACGAAGCTGTTGAATAAAGAGATGGTGATAAATCTAGATATTTAGGTAAAGGTGTACTCAAAGCAATTTCAAATGTTGTAAATGTTATTGCACCAGCTGTCATTGGTAAATCAGTTACTGATCAAGGTGCCATCGATAAATTAATGATTGAACTTGATGGTACTAAAAATAAAGGTAAATTAGGTGCAAATGCAATCTTGGCAGTTAGTTTAGCTGTTTGTAGAGCAGGTGCCGCTGAAAAAGGTGTTCCATTATACAAGTAAGTATTTATGGAAATGTTATAACTAGTGATTGATGATATATCAATTGTAAAATATATATATTAATAACGTATGTTATACTTTCGTTGAATTTATAGACACATTGCAGATATTGCAGGAACTAAAATGAGATTACCAGTACCAGCATTCAATGTTATTAATGGTGGATCACATGCAGGTAATAAATTAGCAATGCAAGAATTTATGATTTTACCAGTTGGTGCTAAAGATTTCAATGAAGCCTATCGTATGGGTTCAGAAGTTTACCATCATTTGAAAAATGTTATCTCTGGTAGATACGGCCAAGATGCAATTAATGTTGGTGATGAAGGTGGTTTTGCACCACCAATTCAATCAAACAAAGAAGGTCTTGAATTATTAAAACTTGCAATTGAAAAAGCAGGTTACACTGGTAAAGTTAAAATTGGTATGGATTGTGCTGCCTCTGAATTCAAAGTTGAAAATGGTTATGATTTAGACTTTAAAACTAAAAATAATGACGGTTCTGCTGTTATCTCTGGTGAAAAATTAGGTGATCTCTATAGAGAATTTATTAAAGAATATCCAATCATTTCAATTGAAGATCCATTTGATCAAGTATGTATATATTATTATTATTATCATCAATGTAATTTAAATACTAATAATAGTTGTGCCTACAGGATGATTGGGAATCATACACAAAATTAACAGCATCAGTGGATATTCAAATTGTTGGTGATGATTTATTAGTAACTAACCCAGAAAGAATCAAGACTGGTATTGAATTAAAAGCATGTAATGCTCTTTTATTAAAAGTAAACCAAATTGGTACAGTTTCAGAATCAATTCAAGCTGCTCTTGATTCACAAAAAGCAGGTTGGGGTGTCATGGTTAGCCATCGTTCAGGTGAAACTGAAGGTTTGTATATGATATGTATATATTTAGTTTTAGTTTGTGTTTATTATTTATTAATATATATGATACCATAGATACTTTCATTGCTGATTTAGTTGTTGGTTTAGGTACTGGTCAAATTAAAACAGGTGCACCATGTCGTTCAGAAAGATTAGCAAAATATAATCAACTTGTTAGAATCAATGAAGAATTAGGTGATGCCGCTAATTACGCTGGTGAAAACTTCCGTAAATGGTAAAATATTCTCTCTATTTGTTCAATATCATTAATTTAAATTTATAAAAAAAAAAATATATACAAAAACAAAATAATGAATCAATAAAAAAACTATTTTATATTATAAATTTACCTTTATTAAAAAAATAATAATAATATAAATAAAGTCTATTATTATTCAATTGAATAGAAAAAAAATTAATTAATTTGCCCCAAGAAATAGAGAAAAATTAAACAAAACAATTAAAATTACTATACTTGTATATGATTATTAATAATCTGTATTTTTAGATTTCTTCTTATTAATTCAAGACAATAATAATTATTTGAAACAGTATGTACATTTATTGTCATTGTATCGAATATATAATTATATGTTAGATACCAGCAAATTTTAAATTAACACAGGGTGTAAATTGATTTCTTTTGAATAATGATTAGACACTTTTTATACATAAATAATAATTTCCTTTTTTGGTGAAATTCATAAAACAATTATCTATTGTATAATTAATAATTAAAAAATAATATCTCTTTATTGTTTGTGTGTGAAGTGTGTTTTTTTTTATATGTGTTTAATTATATATTATATATTTTAGATAATTTAGGGGTATTAACGAGAGATTTGGTATTTTAAATTTATTCAATTAATTTTAAATTATTGTCCAAAGTGTGGGTATGTGTTATTGTTGTTTGTTAAATTTGGGGATATTTTTTATTATTTTTTTATATTTTGATAGATGAACTTGATATTAGATGGTGTAATAAAATTAATTTATCTTGACAATATTACAAAAATAGAGTAATGTTTACTACAAAACAATAACAATACAACACCACTCTTTACCCATATTAACACGTGTAATTTTTGGGTGAGTTAACGTGTGTTTATGTAATTAAATGAATATCTTGTTAATAAATTTAAACATTAAATTAAACTTATAGAATTAAATCTAATTTATTTGGGCAGTGAAGATATTACTACATATATATAATGTGATTTACATGTATATACTTGTTAGTGGGAGTGTTTGTTTATTAATGTTGTGTTGTTGTTGTTGTTATTGTATTTGATTTATTGTTAATACAACCAATAGCTTAAATTTATTAAAAAAATGGTACCATTTTTATTGAGTAGTGTTTAATTATCAAGATAAATTTACAAAAAACAACTGGCAGATTATTAATAACATTTGTATTTGTTGTACAAAATAACAATAATACTATAAATTCGAAAAATAATAAATGATTAAAGATTTCATGGATTTTATTCTTTTTTTCATTTCAAACAATTTTAATTTTTTAGTATTAAATTTTAATTTTGATAAATAATTAAATTTTTTTATATATTAATATATAACAAAGAAATAAACTATAAATAGAAAATTAAAAAATTTTATTTATCATTCAAAACAAAAACAAACAAACAAAACAATCAAATTAAATTCTCAATTAATTAATTAAAAAACTAAATTTTCAAAATGTCAATCTTCTGTAAATATTAATTATTAACTAACTATATTTATAAAAGAAAAAGATACTAATATTTTTAATAAACTATTCTATTAAATAAAGCATCAATCATTTCATTAGGTTCAACTTCATCAATCTCAAGATCATCAGTTGGTAGCGGTTGTGGTTCAAGCTCATTTGGATCAAATTCAATTGCAGGTGCAGCAGTTGGTGCTAAAGCTAATGCTAAAGCTAATGCCAATGTTAATGCAAATCTTGATGCTGCCGCTACAACAGCTGCCGCATTACAAACTGTTGGTGCTCTTACTGCCAATACAGCAACAACTGCCACTCTCAGCATAAATTAAATAGTTTTATTATAAACAAAAAAAAAACAAAACAAGTAGCATTATAATTATAGTATACATTTTTTTTTTCAAAACTTTGTGCAAATAAATCATTATAAATTAATTCAAAAAAACTTCTTCTACTACCACTTTTATTTATTTCATTTTTTAGGTAAATTTTTTTGTTCTTGGATTAAATGGAGTTTGATGATTAAATCTATTTATAGATGGTGAAAAATCATATACATCTGGTTTTAAAAAGTTTTTAAACGCATTTGGTGTTTTTCCTTTATCAAGATAAACTGGTGCCATCTCTTTCAACATATCTTTATCTTCATCGGTTAATGATATTCTTGATTCATCTTGATTATCTTCAAATATATCATCTTTTATAATATGTGGTTGTTGTTGTTTTGGTTGTTGTTGATGTGATTGATGTTGTGGTGGTAGTGATTGTTTATGTATAATTGGTATTGGCCTGTTAGATTGTTGATGTGGTTGTTGTTGTTGTTGTTGTTGTTGTGTATGATGTTGTTGTTGATAGTTATATGTTGGTGGTGAAAATTGATTTCTTTTTCCTGTAATTCTTTGATGTGGAGGTATATAATGATCCAAGTTTGGAGACATTGAATTACCATTTATTTGTTTTGAAAGTTCTTGTATTTTATCTTCAATTCTCCGTACTCTATAATTTAATGGTGATGTCATATTTTCATCGTCTATATTATTATTTATATCATTTGTAAAATTGTTTTGCATTGTTACATTGTTTGTTGTAATTGGTGATGAAAACTTTGATATTAGATTTTTATGAGTTTGTTGAAATTGTCCATAGTCACTACTGTATTTATTATTATTGTTTATATTGTTAATGTTATTATTGTTATTATTATTTTGTGTTTGTACATTATTATTATTATTATTATTATCTCCAAAACTAACTTTTTTTTTAGAGTTTGAATCACTATTATTATGATTGTTTTTTGGTGTAGTATTTACATTGTGTGTATTGTTGTTTGTATTTATATTATTATTATTTTGTGTTATAAGATTTGTTTTTGTGAAATGTGTATTTGCTAAATCATTATCAATATCACAATCAAAAAACAATGGGCATGTTGTTGACCATCCATATTGATTTGTTGATGTTAATACTCCATTGTTATTACCGCTGTTACTGTTATTGTTGTTGTTATTATTATAGTTTGTTGCAAAATGTAATGAATTAAATTCAATTTTCTTTGGAGTTTCAATTACAATTGGTACTTGATTATCAGTGTATATAATTTGAGAAGGAGAAGAAGGTATATCACCTTCACCATGTAATGATATTTGTTGAATTCTAGGTACTGGATAATCTTCTGATGTAATTGATAGTAATGCTGTGAATCTACCAGGATGAGTTGGTGAAAATGATATTGAACTTTCAAAATCCATCATTGGTGGTATAGTAATTGGGAATTTAATATTACTCTGTATAATTGAAAATATTGATTCTTGTTGATATTGTTGTGTTTGTTGTCCACCATTACCACCGGTACTATTACCACTACTATCATTATTTAATATAGGTTTAATTGATTGTTGTAAATATAAATTTGTAACTATAAATGGTTTTGAATTTGTATTTGCCACTGAAATGTATCAAATATTGTTGTTAATATATATATATATATATATTGCAAATAACAATAAATTTATAACAATTAGATATCTCATACTTACGTGTAAATTTAACCACTCTCTTTTTACCGATATTAATCCTATGAAAATCAATACCACCAATTACCACAATACCAGAATGTGATGATCTTAATAAATAATTATTTATTGTATTTCCATTTGGTGTAAATTGTATTTGTTGTTGATCTTGTTGTTTTCTATGTTGTATCATTGTAATTACAATTTAATAAAAAAAATTTAAAAAAATAAAAAAATGAAAAATCAAAAAAGTGAAAAAAGCGCAATTTTAATCAGTTTAAATTAAAATGTGATATTTATTTAGATTTGTAAAATTATTAATACAACAATGAAAAAGATTAAGTAAAATGAAGATGATGGTAATACAATTGAACAAATTGAAACATCACTACTGCTACTACTATCAATTGATGGTTCAGTTGGAATTGGCGTATTAATATATTCAACTGGAATGAATAATGAATTACCACCAATATTTAATAATAATTCATGGTATCCTAATACACTTGATGATGGATATGTAATTGATAAACTAGTTAATGAAACTGAATTCACTGTACATGTTGAATTATTAATTATTACAGATACATTTGATATAAAAGTTGAATCTACAAATGAACCATTGAGTGAAATTGAACCACCTTGGTCATTTAATTTAATATTATCAAATACTTTAATATTAAAGTAAAAAAGTTTGAAAATATTTGATTGTTGACCACCTATATTCATTGTAATTTCATGTTCTGATCCAATTGACCAATCCATATCTTCTGCACTAAATTCTAAAAATGTAGTTGATTTATTAACTGCAGCTTCAAAATTAACAAGATTACCATCAATTGATACATTGTTTTTATCTTGATAATCAAAACCAACTCCATTTAATACTAAATAATGTTTGTTATTTACTCCTTGAAGTATTGTGTAATAATTAACGAATGGTGCTGTATAATTATAATGTAGTGTATATTCAAGACCACTTTGGAAATAGATATTAGCAACTGTATCATACCCAATACCAGGTGGAAAGTAAAAATCAAATTGAGTATTTGCAAGTACATTTTTATATGTGATTTCTGGTAAATGTGGTGTAATACTTTGAATAGTCCATCCTAAATTGACACCAGATATACTAACTGTACCACCATTTGTATCTATAATGAATAGATGATATTGAGTTTCATTATAAATATCAACTTTAAAACTTGGACATGATGTTGGTGTAGTTTCATTAAAATTTGGAAATTCATTTGGTAATGCTGGATTTGTACTTCCATCTATACAGCTATATATCAGTAACAAAGAACGAATTAGTATACTATTATATTTGTGATTTTTGTATAATTTACATACGTTATACAAGTTGGTAAATATCCATTTAATTTATTTTCACCAATATTTAATTCATTAATAAAACAATAATTGTCTGGTATATCACCAGTTACATTTGACCAATTGATTACAAATTTTTCAAAACTAGTAGGATTACTAATAATTGGTAATTCTTGTCCAACATTATTTTCAATACATCTAAATGATACTAATTTTGTGAAATCGATATCACTAAATTTATAATTTGATTCTAAAGTTGATAATCTTGATCCATTTGGTAAAATCAACAATGGTACTGATGCTTGTTCAAAATATCTAGAAATAATAAATTTAGAAAAGGTTAGTATCTAGTATCCACTACTTTCAATTGTACATATAATTATACTTACAAATTAACACCATGTTTAATAGTTGAAATATTAAAATTACCCAATGTTGGATCAACAATGAAAGCTGGTCCTTTAACTGTCAAATTAATTAATTTTGACATTTTGTTAAAATAATGTGGATATTCATATTTTAAATAGTTGCCATATGTAACTTGAAATACAACGGATAATGATTCAATTGATGTAAATGGTTCTATATCTGGAAAATACACTAATCTTTTATCATTGTAAACATTTAATGTTAACTCTTTTAAACCTTTTAGAAAATAACCAACATTTGGAAAACCAAAGGTTACAGGAATTGTTAATTTTTTCAAAGCATCATTATTTCTTGATAAATCTTGTACTGAGAAACCTTCATCAAAACTAATAATTTGCAAAGTATTAAGAGACTTTGATCTAAAAAAGAATTCTGGTAAAATTGTTGATAATTTATCAAATATAATTGTAATAATTTTAGGTGGTAATGAAACAGCTGGAATAGTTGTAGTTTGTTCATATACTTTTCTTTAATTATGTGCATTTATATTGTGTGTTTGTATTAGTATATATATGTATATCATGTAGTGGTTGTTATTATATATCACTTACAATTCTGTTAAATTTAATAAAGTTGGTAATAGGTTATAAAAGGTAGTACCAAAGGTATATTGGTTGGAGTAAGATGAAATTTTACTGAGAAGTGATAATGAAGTGAAATTTTGAGAGACTTCTACACTGCCGGAAAGACCACTATTATATAAAAACTTTATTTCTTCGATATTGTAATAACCATCTTCATTTCTTGAACCACAGCCAATATGAATATTATCACAAAATTCAAAATTATTAGGATCTGATATACTTATAAAAAATATATTGTCAAACAAATCAGCAGCTACTTCTATTTCTTTTGGGTCAAGAGGGTAGTGTACATTTTGTGCATTAAGTATTTGAATTAAAAATATAGATAATATAATTAATATTGATTTCATTTTTATTATTATGTTTGCGAAGAATAAAAAGAAAAAAAAGAATAGATCCTCAATACAACCAAAAAAAATATAAAAATAAAAAAAATTTATTTTTAGATATTTTTTGATTTGACATGTTTTTATTATAATAATAAACACGTATCATCATGTATCAATCTACAAACTTACTTTTGTTATTCAGATTTGTAAAATAAAAAAATTATAACAACTTTAGTAACACATAAATTTATTACTATATTATTTATTTATTTAAGTATGAATTTAAAAATAATTTTTTTTTTTTTTTTTTTAATCATTCAATTGACAAGACATAATGAAAGAAATAAATTATTTTATCATAAATGAAAAAGATAATATTAAGCCATAGTTTTTAAAAATGATGCCTGAATTATTTTCAAATCATTATGGAGTTTGGGGTGAGGGTATTGAAAGTGTTAATAAATTTATTATGGGTGAAAGAGATAGAGTTAAAGTTCAAAAATTATATCAGAAAAATATTAAGTATTTTAAATAATAATAATAAAGATTAAAACCAATGATTTTTGAACCTTTTCTTGTTGATTAACCATTTATTTGATATTGGACTTACCCAATTTATGAATTTTACAACCATCACAGTTAAATTTAAAGAATTTACAAAATTTATGGTTACCCTTTCATTTCTAGCACGATGTTTGGTTTGTGAAAGAACATTATAACCAATGTGACAACACATTAATATTTTGTTGTCACCTCTCTAAGGGAGGTTTACTCTTTTCTTTAGTTTTGTATTTTTCTTTTTTTCAATTTCATTTTTTTCTATTGCAATTAAAGATGAAATCTAAACTCTCACAATTGATACAACTGTCATGGACCCTATAAATTCATTGAAATTGCGATGTTCTAATGAATGCATTATCATTGCAATTGACATCACTAGAAATTGATAGTATAAATATAAAACTATTCTTTCTTCCAATTTTATCTGATATTATTCCTGATACTTACCAATCATATTTAATACACCATTAATTGATACAATAGTTGATCCAAAACCTGCACTTTTAAAAAATAGATTTTGTATCATATCACTTAATCGTCCAATAAATAATTATTCCAAACGTTAAATTTGATAAAAATATAAAATATCTTTAAAAAAATTCCCTACTTGTAATCGCATTTCTTAATTTATAATCTGAAAATTTAAGTGGTTCATAAACTGATTGTTCCTCTACTTTCTCTTGGTTTGGTTTATCTTGGTCTTGATTGATGCATCACAAATTACTTTATTTTTATTTGAATCAAAACCATTATTTTGAAATGTAGAAAGTATTCCAAATAAAAATATTGCTATTTAAAATGAATTTGAAGCCATTCCTTTATTTTGATCACCATATATTGCATTTTCAATTAGTTTATTATAAAATGACCACGAAATCAATGATCCTAATGCAAATTGTGATAAAATTGAACTGAAAAATAACAACCATCTATTAAATTTAATACTACCAATTAAATATTTCTCTCTATTAATTTGTTTATCATTTTCATGTAAATATGGTCCTCTTCAAAATGTTTCTTTAACATTAACTTAATAAAATTCATTTTCATTTGTCTTTCTTCACTTGTCTTTTTTTACTAAAAATGTACCTTCTTTTTGGTTATCCTAAAATAATACACTTTTCGAAAATGTATATATGAATGTCAGAATTATTTGTTATAATTTTATTATTAAACGTGACATAAAAAATAATTTACAAAATTCACATAGGTTGCAATAAATAACTGTTCTGTTATTTTAAATGAAATATAACATAAATAAAATAAAAAAATTAAAGAATTAAACTACAAATTTTATAACCACACATTGTAATAAATAATAATTTTTATTAATTATTATTATTATTTATATTTAATATATATTGATCCCATTCTAATTTTAATGCTTGATTTGATAGGTATTCAAAACCATTTGAAGTACTAATTCTAATATAAAATAAATTAAAGAAATTAAATCTAATTAATTGACCTTTAACTGGTGGTAAGAAAACATTTTGAACAGAAGTACGAATAAATAAACATAAAAATAAACCAATTGAAACAAATAATCCAATAACAATTTAAAATGTATGGATATGAATCATGAATTGTGTATCCGTTATCGTGAATTTGATAATTATATGATAGTTGGAAAATAACAATTGAAAACAGTGATACTATAGTCCAACAACTAAATATAATACCATTTGTAGCAGATATATTACGTGACCCAAATTGATCCATTAACAATGCAGGCATAACTCCAAACGATCCACCATTACTAAACGATGCAAGTAATATAAATCCAATAAATTCATTGAAATTCTTATGATCCAATGAATTCATTACCATTGCAATTGAAAATACTTGAATTGATAATATTGATATATAACTATTCTTTCTACCAAGTTTATCTGATATTAAAGCAAAAGTTATTCTGCCCGCTAAATTTAATGCACCATTAATTGATACTACAGTTGACCCAACGCTTGCACTTTTATAAAACAGATTCTGTGTCATATCACTTAATCTACCAACAACAATTACACCAAATGTTAAATTTGATAAAAATACATAATAAAATATTATAAATTCCCTACTTGTAATTGCATCACTTAATTTATAATCTGAAAATTTAGGTGGTTCTATAATCGGTTGTCTCCCCTCTGCATTATCATTATCAATTATATTTAACTCTTCTTCAGTTGGTAGCGGTGGTGTGGTAATTTCTATTTTATTTTTATTTGAATCAATACCATTAATATGAAAATCGTGTGGTGGGTTTCTAATTATAAAAATTGAAATTAAAAACATAAATGAAAATAATGCACCCATTATAATAAAGTTATTTACAAGACCAACACGTTCTATTATTGGTAGAGGTATTCTTGCATTTACCATTGACCCAATACCAAATCCACATACTGCAATACCAGATGCTAATCCTCTATGATCAGGAAACCATTTTAATAATACAGAAATTGGTACTAAGAAACCACAATTACCAATACCACAAAATAAACCATATCCAACATAAACTACCCAAATTGATTTAACATGTATTCCTAATCCAGTTATAAAATGACCAACTACAAATGAAAATCCACAAAATAATAATGATTTTTTTGGTCCATATATAATTCAACTAATGGACCAGCAAATGAAACCAATAATCCAAATATAAAAGTAGCTATATAATATGTATTTGTTGCCATTCCTTTATTTGGATCACCATATATTGCATTATCAATTGGTTTATTATAAATTGACCATGAATACATTGATCCAAATACAAACTGTGTTAAAACTGAACTAAAAAATAACAACCATCTATTAAATTTAATTGAACCAACTAAATATTTCTCTTTTTTAATTTGTTTTTCATTGTTATGTATAAATGATCCTCTTTCAAAGTGTCTCTTTAGCATAACTTTAATAAAATTCATTTTTTCATTTCTGATAAAAATCACAAATTTCAAAATTAATTTCATTTTTTTTTTACACCAACAAGATAAAAATAAATTTTAAATAATTAATTTATTATACAACACACAAAATAAAATATATAAATAAATAAAATAATGACAGAAAAAGTACAACAAAAGTTTAAATATTTAATCGTGCTGGATTTTGAAGCAACATGTGATAAAGATGTTAAATTACCAGATCAAGAAATTATAGAATTCCCTTCAGTTATATTTGATACAGAAACATTAGAAAATATATCAATTTTTAGAGAATACGTCAAACCAGTTTGTAAACCAATATTAAGTAAATTTTGTACAGAATTAACTGGTATACAACAAGAACAAGTTGAAGAAGCATCATTATTTCCAGACGTTTTAAAAAGACACACTCAATGGGTCATTGATTCATTACCACCTGGTACAGATCAATCATCATACTGCTTCGTTACATGTGGTGAATGGGATCTGGAAATTTGTTTAACTAAACAATTAAAAATATGTAATAATCTAGCCAGACAATCACATTTTAATAAATGGATCAACATAAAGAAACAGTATCAACAATTTTACAATAAACCCGCTTATGGTATGACATCACTTCTCTCTGATCTCCATATCGAACTAGAAGGTCGTCATCATTCTGGTTTAGATGATTCTTTAAATATTACAAAGATTGCCAAAAAGATGATACAACAAGGTTGTAACTTTGATAAAGTATCTACCTTTTTCAGAAAAAACATGAAGTAAATAAATAAATAAATGCATGTGCATTGTAATTTTTTAAAAACTCACAATATTTGCTGGCGTTATTGTATTATAGTAAATAACAGCACAACACTTTTGTGAAAGGGTATTATAACCACTTTAATAAAGATCGCGCAACAGCACATATGTATTTATTTGCAAATATCAAACAGTGATTTTTTATTTTTATGGTGTGAAAAAAATAACGGTTTACAACATTTTTTAGTTATCGTTCTCTTTATTTATTTCTCTATATATCCGATAGCTATATACCGATAAATAAATAGGTCGACAAATACAATTATCTAATATTTGAAAATGTGAATGTATCGATAACAATCGATATCACACGTTTATGATTTTTAAAAAATGAGATTTGTGTCGGTTTTTTATTTTTTTTTTTAAATTTTTTAAAAAATGAAGTGGTAAAGTTTTTTTTGAATTGATAATGTCGTTATCAAAGATATTTTTGTAAAATGTGTTTGTGTGACATAATAAAGTATATGGTGGTGGTTAGTTTTAATTATTGGGTTATAGTTTTTTAAACCATCCAATCAATGAAGCATTAATTTTAAAATTTTGTTTGAATTGATTATAAATGTTTCTATTTATAATAATAAAACGAATGATTTCATTCTTCACACACCAAAAAACTACTATACGATAAAAACAATAAAAAAAACCTAAAATTTGCAGATTTTATATATAAACTAATATATTTTATTTTTTATTAAAATTCACACACCGACCAGTATCATCATCTTTTTTTTTTTTTTTAAAAATATTTCATAAACATAATTAGTAAATAAATAAAAATATATATACCCAAAACACATAATTTATATATTTCTATATATAAATAAAAAATAAATATAAAAAGATGAAATTAATAATATCACTATTGACAATAGTAGTATTATTATTTCAAATTGATTTTATATATGCAAAACCATTTTCATTTATTACTTTACAAAGTGGACCTTCAAATGATTTAGGATTTAATAATATGATTAATCAAGGTAGAATTGGTGTAGCTAAAGCAATGGAAATTGAAGATAGTAGATTTTACGTTGTTGATGGATACAATGATACATATGCATTACTGTTATCATTGATTCCAAATGAAGAAATATCATTGGTAATTTGTTCATCTCAAGGTCATACAAGTGCTTGTAAAGATATTGCAACATTATATGTAAATAATACATCAATTAAAACAAATTTCCTTGTAAGAGGAAGTGGTGCAACAACACCTAACCTTAGTCAATTTTCATATAATTACGCATCAATAAATTATGTTTCTGGTATGTTTGCTGGTTTACAAACTAAAAATAATAAAATTGGGTTCCTTTCTCCTGGTCAATTGGCAAGAAATAACGATTCATTTGTATTTGCTTTTTGGTTAGGTGCAAAAACAATTAATCCAAATGTTGAATTTTTATATTATAATACCGGTGCTTATTTAAATGCAGATATTGGTACTGCTGCAACTAAAGATTTAATTTCAAGAGGTTGTGATGTAATTGGTATGTTTTATTTAAAATATTAAATAATATACACCTCACTCCCTAGGCATTTTATACTTACCCTTTATTTTTTATTTTTATAGCTGATACATTAGATGATTTCTCTGTCGGTAATGAATTAATATCAAGGGATATGCCTGCAATGGGTACAAATGGATTTCCACAACGTGAATTGTATGGTGAAAATGTAATTTATTCATACACTTATAATTGGACAAAATTATTTTTACCAGTTGCACAATCAATTAAAGCAGGTAACGCATCTGCAAAATGGTATGCTGATTTCAATGCAGATCCAGAAGTAAATTTCTTTAATCTAGATTATGGTTTCCAAGTATTACAATCAACCAAGGATAAAATTAATACCGAACTTCAAAAATTAATTTCAACACCAAGAGCTCTCCATCCATATTATTGTAATGATTATTTATTAGATTATGGTCTTCCATTTGTTCAAGGTACAACAAATTGTGTTGCTCACGTAGACTTTTTAAAAATTAACAAACCAGTACCAGGTATGGAATTTTTAGGAAATTATGTAATTGAATTAACTGAAGTAAGTAAACATGCATTAATAGTGGTACATTCATATAGTATATTAATATAATATATTTTTTATAGGTTGAATTTTCACATACTATTGAATTAGGGTTTTCAATTGTTACAGGTATTTTAGTATTTATTGTTATTTTAATGATGGTTGGTATTGCTAGATATAAAGAAACACCATCAATTCGTTCAGCAAGTCCAATATTTTTAAATTTTATTTTGATGGGTGGTATATTAGTATTTATTGGCATAATTGTATGGGTTAGTCCAATATCAACATCACAATGTAATGGTAGATTTTGGTTAGTTTCATTGGGTTTCTCAATTTTAATTGGTAGTTTAGTGGTAAAGAATGTTAGAATTTGGTTAATTTTTGATAATCCAGAATTGAAAGCAGTCAGTATTAAAAATTATCAATTATATCCATGGGTTGGTTTATGTATATTGATAAACATTATTTTAATGTCAATTTTAACATCACGTTCAGTTGGTAATTTAATTGCAATCGATGCATTTGATATTGACAATTTGGGTAAATATGAATTTATGACAATTTGTAAAATGAACAGTTCAGGTGCTTCAACATTGTACACTTTGTTAGCATATTTTGCAGCATTATTATTGGTTGGTGTATTTGTTTCATGGAAAATCCGTATTGTAGATATCGAAGAATTTAATGAATCAAAAGCAATTGCAAATACATTATATGCAATTAGTTTTTGTTTATTTGTAATTGTACCATTAATGATATCACCACAAGATAAACAATCTGAAACAATTATATTATGTGCTGCTGCTTTATTCATTACCGTTGCTGCTTTGGCAATTGTTTTTGTTCCTAAATTTTATAGAGTATTCAAATATGGTAAAGAAGGAACAAATGAAATGTTTACTAAATCAAAAAGTGCATCCTCTGTTGCAACTGCACGTGCTGAATCTAGTAAATCTTCAAATAGTGCTAGTGGTAATAATACAATTAAAACTACTCGTAGAGGTAAAATAATTTCTCCAAATGATTTCTCTGATGATACAGAATCTACAATTTCAGAACCAAAACCTGTTGTATCTGTCACTTCAATTAAAGTTGATGCTGGTGCTGTATTGGCTGAATTTACTGATGATACTCATTCTGAATTTGATGAAAATGAATTTGACGAACAACAACAAGAACAACAAGAACAACAACAAGAAAACAACGGTGATAATCAATTATAAATCATAATACATTATCATCATAATAATCGACGAATATATTTGTAATATTAAATAAATAAAAATAAAATAAAAAAGAAATTGTGATATAGTTTTTAAAACACCCCAATAGTTTAAAAATAAAGATTTTTTTTTTTTTTTTTGATTTATTAATTTTTTGTTTTTCTATTATTAATTTATTCTCATAAAAAACAATGAGTGTAACACTACCATTATATTTGCAAAAACAAATAATTAAAATACTTTGTAAACATATAAACAGAAATAATAAATTAATAGATTTATTTGGAAGGTAATATATTTGTTTCACTGTTGACAAATTTTATCTTACCACATCATCTAATATATTATCATCTTTTATACAGAGATGGTCATTATAGAAAAAATGATACATCAATTAGAAATTTAATGATATTGATAGCATTGGTTTCACATGATTGGTTAAAAACACTTTCAGATAATTTATATGTATCAGTAGATTTCAATTATAAAGATAATGGTGGTTCAGATAAATATTCAATTATTAAAAAAGAAAACATAAGAATACTCAAAGTTCATTATAACCATCAAAACAAACACATTTATGAAATGATTAAAGGAGAACCAAAAGAAATTAAACAATCAGTATTATATAATAAAATTGAAGTTTTATCAAAATTGAAAATATTGAAAACCATTATATATAGAAATGTAAATTATAGACAAAGTTTAACAGCAGATTTATCAGAAACAACAATGAAAGAAACAAGTATAACAGATTTAATTAAAAAGTGTAATTCCACAGATGCAACTTGTAAAATCAAATTGTTTGAAATATTTTTAAATCGTACAACTACTTTGAAATGGATAGAGAAATTAAGTACAACAGTTAAATCAATATTCTCAATTGTAGTTGATAGTTGTAGAGATGAAAAAGTAATGAAATTAGCATTTCAATTATGGCATAGGAAACTAATTTCAATTGATATTGATCAGTATCTTCCAATTGAAGGTCCACTTTTCCCAATATATCAATTCCTTTCAGCACCAATTACAAATGAAAATGAAAAAGAGAAAGATACAGCATGTTATTTATCAAATGTTCAAGTTATAGGTATCACAGATCCGAAAATCACAGTGAAAGATTTTATTGCAATTATAAAATCAACTAGATTCAAATTGAAAACACTAAGAATTAATATATGTTATCATAATTTAATTTACTTTTTATCAACACAAGAGGATAGAGATAAAGATATTGAAATTAGAAGATGTGAATGTGATGGTATTGTTAAAAATTCATTTTCTGCAAATCCTCATGGCCAACAATTGGAATTTAATCAAGATTGGGAAACTCTTAAAGAATTATTTAGTCAACATAAAACATTGGAAACAATTAGTTTAAATTTTGAATGTGAACATTATGGCGGTGTGTTTGATAGAGTGACCACTAAATTTCCAGATTCATTCACTAAAGAAGTTGCATTGTTAATTTCAAATTGTAAAAGTTTAAAAGATTTCACATTTATGAGCTCAATTACAACAAGTGTATTCAAACAAATATTGGAAAATAATAATACAACTATCATCAATTATGAAGGTTCTGCAATTAGTAATACTTGTGATTTTGAAAAGAATATCACCGAAATTAATGATTTAACAAGTAAATATCAACACATTCAATCATTTGCTTTTATAAAACATACATTTGAAGTAGAATTGGCAAATTATAAAAGTACTATATTACTTGAATATAAAAAATAATAAACAAGATGGTATAATTATATACATACAAACCGCTAAAAATGATTAATTGTTTTATGTTTTCTTTTCTTTTAATTATGTAATAATAAACACATTGGGCAAGAATAAAATAAAAAAATAAAAGTGTTAGTGTGGTGGATAAAAGAAAACAAATAAAAATTGTAATTATAATTTTGTAATCTGAGAAATATTGGTAAAATAAATTTTATATTTGTTTTTGCTATTATGGTAAATGGGACTTAAAATTTCTATGGTAAGTATGGACTGGACAAACTTGAAAATAAAAAAATATTATTTAATTATAATTAATTAAAATTTTAAATAAATAAAAAAAAATTAAAAGATAAAAAAATAATATCAAAAAAATAATTATAATTATAATTAGTAGTTATATAAATCATGTTAATCACATACATATGTATAGGTGCAGGGGTTTTAGCTGGAATTGCAATTGTTTTAATTACAATTGTCTTTGTCCGTAAAAGAAATCAAAGATCAGAAGAAGATAAAATACAAGAACAAGAAGAAAGAGTAAGATTATTACAAGATAGAGCTCGAGGTAAATTAATGAATCAGTATGTGTACTTTTATTTATTAATACATATTTATCTAACTATCATTCATAAATATTAATAGTATATATTATTTAGTGCTATCAAATCAGGAATTGTACTTCCACCCAAACAATATGACCTATCGCCAATAAATGGTGATCTAATTGTTTAATTAATTATAATTATAATTATCATCTCAATTGTAAACACGTAAAAAGAAATAAATAAATTTAAATTAGTTCCCCTTATAATATATGTATTCTTTTTATTTAAATCAACAAACAATATAAAAAAATAAATATTAATTTAACACACACTTTATATGGATTGTTTGGGTGCGAAGAAATAAATTATAAAAAAATAAAAATTTGTATTATGTGGTTAAAGTAGATATGTTTTTTTTTATATTTTACCATTAAAAGAATTCCCAATATTTCACCAAATATAGTAGGAATAATTTAAGTTTATAAATTTTTAATTGATGTAATTTAAAACAGTTATTGATAAAATGTACATATAATAATATTGTTACTTTTTTAAACAAATAAAAAAAAAATATTTTATAAAAATTTATATATACAATGATGTATTCTTTAACTCTTGTTATTATTTTTCTTATTATATCATTTACTACTGGTTTTTATTTAATGATTAAATCATGTAATAGATATATCCAGAGTGAAGAAAAAAGAAAAGAAAAAGAAGAAAAAGAAAAAGAAAAAATAAAGCTATTAAATAACACACTGTAATACTTTTATGATAGGTATGCTATTTACATTTATTTATAAATAATAACTATAAATATAAATCTTTGAATTTTCTTGATATTTATGTGCTACAGATATTAATTTTTTCTTTTTTTTTTTTGTTATATTGGACTCTTAAATAAAGAAAGGTTTAAAATGTGCGATGTTGTAAATTTGACAAATCACAGGACAGCATGTTTCACTTTGAATCGAATTTATAAAAAGTTTAAAAAAAAATATTACCATCAAAATGTAGAAAAAAAAAATAAAAAAAAATAATTTAATATTGATAACATATGCAAAAATCAAGAAAATTCTTGTGATTTATAGTTATTATTTGTTTGGATTATTAGTTGATTTGATAAAAAATCAAAATAAAAAAAAAAATGAATAAGTTTATTGGTTGTAATATGAGTTGTTAATGGGGCCCAGCCATAATCTCGCCTATTGATGGTGATATCCAAATCGTTTTTATTGTTGTGTTTTTTTTATTTCAAAAAATTTTTTGAAAAAAAATGATGGAAAAACCGTCGTTTGATAAATAATCTAGATTACGTAAAAATATCAGTTGATAGAGAACCACCAACACCAAATTCTTTTTATCACATAAATATAAAGTGAGCAATACCTCGGAAAAACATGATATTTTCTTGGCTTTGTTGAAACAGTTGTATTGTATATAATTCACATTTTTTTTTTTCTCAACCATTTTAATTTTAACATACACGATATTAAACAATGAAAATAATTACTTTATTTATCTTGTTTATTTATTTATTTAATTATAGTTTTTCACAATCTTGTGAACCTGGTTTTACATATATTGCAGGCGTAGGATGCAGATCAGGTGCAGCTCCACTTCTTCATGTAGCTTATGTAAGTTTTTGTCATATGATATCAAAATAATTGTTATTTGTTTTTTTGTTTTTTTGTTTTTTTTTGTTTTTTTGTATTTTGATTAATCACAAAAACAAAATAATTAATCAAATATTGTTTTTATGTAAAATAGTGCGAGCACCCAACTAATCAACTTGGATATGGTATGTTTTTGGGTAACACATATGCAAGTCCATGTCCACCAGGTTACAATACATTATATAATAATTATAAAATAATCACAACAAATACAATTACTTTATATCATTGTTCACATTGGCCAACTCCAAATTATATAAAATATTACTTTTTAATTGAATCATGTGGACCAGGTGAATTTGGCTATAGTGAAGTATTAACTTTTAATGATCCAATTAATACAAGATATTTAATTTTATCAGATTGTATAAGTCCAAATTGGTTTTTGACATTAACGTATGTATCACTATAGTTTATTTTAATTATTTCAACAGTACACTGGTAGAGATAAATATTGTTATTAACTTTACCCTTTTTTAATAGTCAATTTTTTGAATACAATTCAGCACCAGCTTTAACTGCAAGTTCAGCACGTTTATGTGTAGAATATGCAATAATGGATCCAACTTCATATATTACAAAGTACCAAGCATGGGAATTTGGTCAACTTAAATGTCCAATTGGATATTGGGGTACTTTACCAAATTGTGTTAGTAAGTAGCGTAATTGAATAGATCTGTGTGTTTTTTTTTTTTTGGTTCAACATTTATTAATAATTTATTTAATCTTTAAACAGATGATATTGATGAATGTGCATCAGGTACTTCAGGTTGTAGTAATGGTTGTGTAAATCAAATAGGAAGTTATTATTGTACTTGTCCTGCTGGATTTAGATTGGCTGCAAATCAAAGAACTTGTGTTGATATTAATGAATGTGCTGAAGGTACATCAGGTTGTAGTCATACTTGTGCAAATAATAATGGCGGTTTTACTTGTTCTTGTCCAGCTGGTATGTAAAATAACTTGTTCAATAATTCATCTTATACGTTGACATAATAATAATACTAATTAAATTTTATTAAAAAAAAATAGGTTATAGAATGGGTGCAAATCAAAAAACTTGTTCAGAGATTAATGAATGTGCTGAAGGTACATCAGGTTGTAGTCATTCTTGTGCAAATACTGCAGGTAGTTTCACTTGTTCCTGTCCAGCTGGTATGTATACATCTCTTTGTGTCAAATAGGATTTTAAATAAATTTACTAATATAATTTAAAAATAGGTTATAGATTAGGTGCAAATTTGAAAACTTGTGCTGAAATTAATGAATGTGCTGAAGGTACATCAGGTTGTAGTCATACTTGTGCTAATACAGCAGGTAGTTTCACTTGTTCTTGTCCAGCTGGTTACCGTTTAGGTGCTAATCAAAAAACATGTGAAGAAATCAATGAATGTGCTGAAGGTACATCAGGTTGTGCTCATAATTGTGCTAATACTGCAGGTGGTTTTACATGTAGTTGTAATGCTGGTAAGTAAAATATTATATTTATCAAAAATGCATTTTGCTTTTTAAACACATACATATATTAAATAATATTAAATTAAAATAGGTTATAGATTGGGTGCAGATTTGAAATCATGTGTTGAAATCAATGAATGTGCTGAAGGTACATCAGGTTGTGCTCAAAATTGTGCAAATACAGCAGGTGGTTTTATTTGTGGTTGTAATTCTGGTAAGTGAAATATATTTGCATTAATGTATTATTTGTTTAGTCATATACTAATTAATTATTTCTTTATATTAATATTAAAATAGGCTATAGATTAGGTGCTAATCAAAAAGCATGTGATGACATTAATGAATGTGCTGAAGGTACATCAGGTTGTGCTCACACTTGTGCAAATACTGTTGGTAGTTTCACTTGTGGTTGTAATGCTGGTTATCGTTTAAATGTAAATGGTAAATTATGTAATGAAATTAATGAATGTACTGAAGGTACATCAGGTTGTAGTCATACTTGTGCTAATACAGCAGGTAGTTTCACTTGTTCTTGTCCAGCTGGTTACCGTTTAGGTGCTAATCAAAAAA